>VXBB01000565.1:8359-40229 GCA_013399915.1 Illadopsis cleaveri | reverse complement strand
TTTTTTTTTTTTTTAACATGGGCTTTGTGGGTTTTGTTTCTGTCCAAGCATGACTAATGGGTTTGTAGGATCCATCATCTTTAACAGCTGTTTCTTCTTTGTTTCTGGGCAACTTCTATAGGCGAAGTTCCCTTGCCCAGACTGAACAACTACTTTTAAAATGGTCAGAAATCTGTTGTAGTAACTGGTATTTCAAAGTAAAATATAACACAGGGAATCGGTTACAGTTTCTCATGTCATATACAATACTATGAGGTACAATTTCTTTGTAGCTCTTGGTATCTGATGAATCATCAGCTCTTGAAAGAGACAATACGTGATATAATCTTAATGCAAAAGATATATCCACTCAGACCATTTTGACTGCATGCACTTGCAAGAAGCTTTTTTCTCTTCTTTTCTCTCCTCTTCCTGAAAGTTTATTAAAGTTTATGTCACACATGTATGTCAAATATTTCATATTTGAAAAGAATTATCTCATTGTACTACCTATTTATTTGGTTTATTTAATGAATTAAATACAAATTTAGACACTTTAATTGAAAAACAGTGACTGAGTACACTGTTTCTGTATGACATTTATTTTAGAATTTTCAGATTCATTTTTGTTTTTTATCAGTCCTGGAGCCAGAACTCACAAAGAGCTGAAATTAGGGTTTTTTCTAGTAAGTCTCTGTTGCAGAGACATTGAACCTCTAAAGCTTCAAGGACTTATCCAGCACATTTTAGTGTGACATCTCTTTATTCTCACAATCTATGTAAACAACGTGATAAATTAGTTTCTAACAAAATTGTAACAGTTGAATGATACATTGATCACTTATGTGATTTGGGGTTATCTATACATAATGCAATAATGTATAAATTTTGAAGAACACAAGAGAGTAAGGAAATTAACTGCAGAAATATCACAGACTTTTTGACAGGAAGAGCAGAAGTTTTTATAATGGCTGTAGTACTGTATTAAAAGAAATTAATATATTTCAAAATAACATCTAACAAAGGATTAGCTACTTTTTTATATATTTGTATACACTTCTTTATATGGTTAAAAATGTTTTGTCTGTGTTTCTGTTTACTGAGAATTGTACTGCAGTAGGATATCTACCCTGTGTGTCTCTTATAAATGCAAGCGTCACCTACACTGCATTTTGAGAAAAGTCTTTAGACTATTGAACATACTAAGCACATTTCTCTGTTGTGTTTAAACTGAACCTTCAAGAGCAGGCTCTGGCATAGGCAGTGCACATCATTCAGAATACAGAGGACCCTCTTATGATTCATTTTCTAATGTGTGGTATTAAACCTATCATCATAGTAATTTTGATATGTCAAAGTAAAAATTAGAGACAATGACAACTTGATAGTCTGTGTAGAGTGAAATATATGACAAAACTGAATAATGTTTTATGTATACACGCATTCCAGTTTGGAAATAGGTATCTCTCTGACAAGACTCTTTAGAAGACTTAATTTAGTTCATTAAAAACTTTAAGAAGAAAGCCATTTATTTACAACACATTTTGTGCTAATAGCTTATTCTTAATCATTATCACTATTTATTTATTGCTGCATATAAAACCCTGCTAGGTCTTAACACTTCTAAATTAGCTATGAGTATACATTGCAGCAGAGGTGATGATAAAAAGAACAAAAGAAGTGAGCACTGAAGCATATCACCTTTCTTGCTCAGTTTTCCCTACTTATGCCTGATGTTCTTGTGTTGTTCCCTCACCCTTCCCTCATCCCCTGCTCCTGATGCTGATTAATCTTGTTTTCAGTCTTGCCAGTCTTCCTTCTGGTGTGCTCAGCAGGATGCCTTGCCTTTTTGCAGTCTATTGTGCCTGGTTTTTTTCCTTTGTTCTATATCATGAAATTATTGCATGGGTCACTGTTCACACATTTTTATATGCCCCCTAAGTAGTTATATATGTCTTTGACCCATTTGGGGTCAGGTTTTTTGTTTGTTTGTTTGTTTGTTTTTTTGTGTTCAGCTATGCTGTCACAGTTAGAGAGTGGTTATGTTTTGCTAGTGATTCAGACAAGTCTAGATGCATGCTTCCATTTGGATTTAAGGCTACTCAGTACCAGTTATGTCCTAACTAATAGATTTATTACTTACAGATGCCATAATCCTGGCTTTTTGCTGCATAGGGTCTTAAAATAGAAATGAAGGTCAGTGACGTACGTTTTATGTATTAAAAACCAGCCTGACACTGAGATACCAGTACTACAATAAATCATCAAAGGTAAAGTAGTACTTATTGAAGGACAGAGCCTTTGGAGTAGGTGTTTCAACATTTTCGAAGTGCAGATACCCAACATAAGTAAAACATATTGAAAAGAGTAGAGGAAATACATTTGTTACAATTTTAAGGAGACCTTTCCTTAAATAGTAATATTTAATCTTAGTTACATTCTTTTTCCTGCAACTAATAGCTCTGGATAAATAACAGTTATTTTAGTAGACCATGTAGATTGCATTCAAACACAGACTCTCCAAAATTTTGCTCATGGGATAAGCCTGTGCATTTAGGGGGAAAAGATTTTATCACATACTAAAAACTTCATAGGATCATACCGTTATCGAGTAATTCAGAGATTTTAGATCTCTAACCTCCTCCTCAAAACAGGATCAGGTGTAAAATTAGATAAGGCAGCTCAGAATTTTTCCATTTAGGTCTTGGAAACCTCCAAGGGAAGAGAGTGCACAATATCTCAGCGTACTCTATGAATCTTATATTTCCATTAAGCTATTTAATTTTTTTTTGTTTCTCTGAACTTTATGTGAGGTGGAAAAAAATGCTGCTATTGCAGGAATGTAGTCATTGAGAATGACTCTTTTCAGTTATACTCTGAGTAGATCAGAAGAAAACAATAATTCCTATGAATAGCATAGCTTTAATTTTTCACACAAAAGACTGTGTATACTTTGTATTCTTTAAATTGAGTATGTATCATTCGTAGCAACCATAATTCTCTGTCTTCTGTGGCATACAGGGAAATAGGACTATATGGTTATATTTCTTGGATAATTTTACTTTGTGATTTTCTGTCTTATACTGTGGAAAAGTATTTCAGAAGTTGTTTTTACTGGTAGTGGGTTACTCATTAAGAAAAAAATTATCAAACTGACAGTGAACTCTATATTAAAAGTGGGCAGCAAACAGCTGTTGAATCTCTGCTTTTCATTACAGTTATGAGGATGTAAAATGAAGATGCCACATATATACTCATATAAACCCTTTGATTACCTAAACAGTGATTTTAAAATACTCTCTTATAACTAATAGCTGTCTTTTACCCTATTGCATTAACACTAAAACACACGGCTGCAAAGCTCAATTAGTGAACATCTACATTCTGTAGTGCTGGCATTAATGACTACCTGGCATTAAGCAGTGAGGAGAAGCTTTTGCAAGCTCGCTTGATGTGATTCCGTGGATACATAGCTTTGGTGTCATATGCGTACTTCTGGTTATCATATGGATTTGTTCATATTAAATTAGAAAGCATCCTCTGAACTGCTGAATTCGAAGATCTTTTCCCAGCATTTCTAAGGTAACTCTAGACATAACTTGCAATTTATTAATTCATGTGAACAATGTTCTTACAGAACATCCTTTACAAATACTGTAGCTCTGGTTACAGATGTGAAAAACAGCTTAAGTGTTCATGCTAAAGATCTATATAGGAATTTCATGTTTCAGCTGCACTGTTAGCTTCTTGTAAAGTTAAGGCCTCTTTTGCATCAAAATTTTTGCTCTGTTGATGTCTCAGTTGCCAAATCACAGCATTGCTTGAGTTTGAACAAACATTTTGAGATCATCTAGTCCAGTCCTGCAAATGATTCTGTCTCTTTTGGCATATTTTGATGTATAGCCCTGTGAACTGACTTTAGGATCAAATATATACTACTATTCATTAAATAATGATTTGCCTTATGCCCAAGGGACTTGGGCTCTCTGCCCAGGCTCTGAAGCAGCTGCTACCTTCCCACTGACAGGTTCAACCACTAGCAAAGTTGAGCATATGTCCCGGACACACACAGGGAAGACTGACAAGGCTGGATACACAGGCAGCCACAGACAAGTCTCAACAGCAGCCACACATAGGATTCACATCAGACACAAACCTGGACAGCCACATCCTTTCCTCCTTTTGGCCTGGCAGAGGCAGGAGTTGTGACACAGCACACACACAACACTCTTCAGGTTCACACACACAGCTACAAATTCCCCAAGCACCAGCACAGCTCCTCTGCTGCCTTCCACCCCTGACCGGATCCTGTCCCCTTTTATCCATCCCTCATTCCAGGCATTCTCTGGCTGGTGCAGCTGGATGCTCATCGCAAACATGCAGCACTCAGGTGCCCCACAATAACTGGTTCCCTTGAAAATCAGCACACACCCTCCACACAACAAATCCCTCCACTCTGGACTAGAGGTCTACCTGATCATGACCCTATCAGACTTAAAGTTTGACAGGAAATACAGATGCATATCTGGTTTGGTGAAGATACAGACACTTGCCCCCAGCAGTCAGCACCAGACACGTGGCCTCTGTCCATCCAGTCCTGCTCCAGTGGCTGATGCTGAGCCACTCACCTGTCTCACACACCCTGGTCCCTCCAGTAGCTGGTTTTCAGTCACAAACCATTCCTGTCTCAGTGGCTGGAGGTTAATGGTGCCTGCTGTCTCCAGTGGCTGATGCTGACACCTCATGGGCTGCAATAGCTCACACCACAGTCCAAGGGCACCCAATCCACAGACCTTTTTTAACTCAAATAGCTGGACATCCAGTACTCTCATGCTAGTCCCTCCAGTAGTTTGCACTGAATGTATGCAGAGTCAAACATACACACAGGACAGTTTGACACAGCTATGAGAATGTTTAATAAGACAGGACAAACTGCAGCAATAAGGCACAGAGCTCAGCCAGGCAAGCATAATGGCTGTCACTGTTTTACATATGACCTGAGTTTTTAAATACCTTTTTCTGTGTATCACACCTCTTTGTTCCTCCTTTCTCATTTCCCTACCCTCTCTTCTCATGGCCTTGTATAATCCTAGAAATTCCCTCATCCCTTTTTGGGTGACAGGGATTTCCTCCCAGTTTACCCATGGTTTCTTGACAGCTTGTCAATTAGTGTGATTAGCAAGGTTTGTTTCTTCTCATTGTCTCCATGTTAGTTTGGTCACATTTATATTACTATATGTTTAGAGTTGGCCATTTATTCATCCTCCTAATTATGAGGTTGATCAGATAACCTTTCTGGAATAGAGATTCTCACAATCCCATATGCTCTTGTCAGTAACTATGAATATTGAAGTTTGATTTCCATGACTACCTCACACACATTGTGTGAGGCAATGACCTTGCCAAGAGGCCACAATGCCAGCAGAAGACAAACAGAATGGTCATGGGAATGGGTTTTATCAACATTTCAAGGATTTCCAGAAAAGATAATATAGCATACAAAGTCCAGCCAGTAGCCTAAATCATCAAGCAAGCTTACGGTGAAGAGACTCATCTAAAGTCAAACCAAGTAGTCTATCCACAGAGTTAGAAGCAAATCCAGTGATCATCTGATAGATTATGATTGCTAAGAGGCAAGCCACTGCTTTAGTTCTGTTTCAGCAGGGTTTATGGAGAGATCCTACTAGCAACCAACATTCTTTCAGCATACCTTAGACAGAGAAGTACAGCCCAGGACTGAGCTTAAATAGAGGTGCTGTGCTCCTGATTAGTGTGTGGGTGGGTGGGAAGCTCCAGGTGATGCTGATCAGGTTCCTTAGGTTTTATTAGTACACTCAGAACCCTGGAAACATGGTTTTTATCAGAGGGAATGACAAACACTGCTAAAGTCAGGATAAAGATCACCCTCTGTTTTACTATTATAGACTAAACCAGTCAAGACACCACAGAATACAATCAGAATGTTCAGTCATGATTTTTGCTTGGTAAATTCATGCTGGCTGCTAAAAATCACCTTCTTGCTCTTCATGTGTTTAGGATAGCTTTAAAGAGAAGTTTGCTCTATAATTTTCCCAGTGTCTGAAAGTAGGCTGTTTGGCCTATACATCCCTGAATCTTCCTTTATCTCTCCTTGAAGTCAGCATAGATATTCTCTTCTTCCCCTCCCTAATTATCATGACTTTTCACTAATGATAGAGAGCAACCTTCTAAGTATTTCAGCACATCTAAGTACAGCACATATGGTTTAATGAACTTCTGTGCATCCAGTTATTTTAAACGACCCATAACTTGCTCCTAACGTACCATGTTCTTCTCTTCTCTAAACAGTGATATTGGGTACATAAACTTGGTTTGTGCACCATATCTAAAACTTCCAAAGCTACAGGATCATTTTGGGGAAATTACACTGTTTGAAATAATCTAAGGAAATTTAGGTTTTCTAGGTTCTTTTTCAGATGAATGCCATGTCTGCCTTATGGGCTACCAATGAGTGATGAGAATTTGCTATTCTTTACTTCAACATCTAAAGTGTGGGTTAAATGATATATGGTTACCTAAGGCTTTTTATAACTAGTTCCTTGTTATAATATCATCACTGTAATGCAAACAATCTTTGTGGATTTCTAATAATTTTTGTTTTATGGGGTACTATTGAAAAAGCAATAGTCCACTTGGCAGAAGTGCTGAGTAAATGCACTTGGAATATGTAGAATACTACACACAAAATGGCCTGAAAAAAAATCCTAGCATTTTAAAATTGAACAGTTGAAGATAATGCTTTGGCTTTGTCTTCACTCTTCATAAAATCAGGGTAGTAATACCTCTTTCAGAGTGATGTAGCCACAATATATGCTGCCAAATTAACAGAGTATTTCCATACTGTTGCAATATAAGGAAAAGAGGATCTTTATTATCTGTGAAATAATAATTTTGAATTTAGAACAGCTCTAGATTAGCATAAGGTAAATAAAGCCTGCAGCAATGTATTTAATACTGAGAAAAAAAAGATAAATGAGGAGCTACTTTTTAATGGAACTTTATCCTTGTCATGAGTATAATGGGAAAAGTGCATGCAAGTAAAGGTGGTATCGGAATTTATACAAAAATTATGATCAGATTAAGGTTTCTGAAGCAAATCCCTTTTCCTAATCTTTTCATTCCCTGACTTTGAAATCTTACCACTGACTGTTAAAACAGATGAGTATGTGCTTGCAAAGTTTTATAGTCACCACTAGTAGACAGCTGTATGCTTTAATTTTGTTCTAGTATGGTCACCAATGCCCCAACTAATAGAAGTAAATAATTTATTAAGAACTTTTCTTCTGGAGAGGATTCTATATACTCCTTTTCCCACCTACCTATTTCCCCTTCAATTAACTGCATGACCTTCTATTAAATATATAGACAAGTTTTCTCTCGTGATGTTCTCTAAGCAAAGCAATTGACTTTGCATTGATTTGAAATTTGTCTAATGTTTGTTGAAGTTCTACTGGGAATTCAATGTGTATAAAGCGGAGATCTCAAGGTAATTGCACTTAAATTCAAGGAGAAAGCTTGTAAAAACCCTGCTAATAACGTATTTAGTGTAAGCACTTGTCAAATTGACAATACAAAGCTAGATAGAATTCTTGAAGCCAAGTGTTCAACTGCCATCATTTCTTATTAGAAACATACACAAGTTCTTATTTAAGTACCTTTAGAGTGCATAATTTTGCACATAATTTATTTACATAAATATTCAATTTATTGGGTTTTTTCCCCTAAAAAACTTTACAAAACATGTTTCCTGAGATGGAAGAACAGGTTTTTGAAACTGATTTGCTACTTCTTAGGTCCCTATGGTGGCACAGAACTTATTTTGGACATAAATTTATGTATATGTTCTCCATTACAGAGGACCATTGCAAAACTTGTAGAATTTACTTTGATGTTGCGTCAAAGAACAATACACTAAATTTTAGGTCATTTTAGTTTAATGTTTAAAAATTATAATTCAATTACCTTTTCATTCCATTTTATAATTACTCCATAATTCCAGAAAAGTTGTGGATGATTTCTGCACCTATATTTCTTACATACAGTGTTACCAGTCCTCACCTGTAAAACAGGCAGTGAGAAAAATAATTTTGTTGAAGCTTTGTCATGGAATGGGAATCTTAGGCTTCATGAACTTTATTAAACTGCAGCATGGAAGAAAAAAAAAAANACCCCCAAAAAAAAAAAAAAAAAAAAAAAAAAAAAAAAAAAAAAAAAAAAAAAAAAAAAAAAAAAAAAAAAAAAAAAAGCTTTTCTTTTGTTACCAGAAGCTGAATTTCCTCTAGTAATCAAATCTAGATGTAAATTTAAGTACCTGCCAGCATCCAAACAAATTCCCAGAATTTGTGATCTAAGTAGATGCATTGGTAGTTTCTTTAAAAATTAAATCCCATTGTGAAAAATTATCACAATTTAGCTAAAAAACAACTAAAATTCTTGAGCTATTGAAGCTACATTGATGTAACAGACTAGAAGGACACATCACAAGGTGAGGTACCTTGCCCAAGGCAGTCCAGCAAACAAATCAAAATGTCATCTATGAGTATTAGACCACTGTTCTCTTCATTAAGAAACAATATTTTTCATAAATATATATTCAATATTGTTCCTTCAATAATGTTACAAATACACAGATTAATTTCTTTTAATCTTCCTCTTTTCTTCCTCCCTCACAATGAAAAAATAAATCTACATTACCACTGAAATCCATCTCATTTAATTAGCATAATATTTCTTAATGGCTTCTTAAATGAATAAAATTAGTAGCAATAATGGAATAACTAAATGGCATTAAAAGGGAAATGCTTGAGAAATTAAAAAATATATGTAAAAGGTACAATGGAGACAGCTGTAATTAAAGACTTGTCATGCGTTCAGCTGCCATAGCAATGTTGAACTAAGAGGATTTACCTTAAAAAGACTTCAGGCATTTGAAGATAGGGAAGAAAAAAAAAACCCAAGCCAGCCCTTGAAATGAACACTGAACGGCTAAACTTAAATAAGGAACCAAAGAGTTATAAGGACAAAAGAAAGAAGGCAGAAAGTGAAAGAAATTGAACATACTGTAAAAAAGAGATAATTTTACATGGGTAAGGGCATTATTCATAACACATTTACTTGTCTGACTTTATACCTAAAACCTTCAGTTTAATTTTTGATTCTATGAAACAGTTTCATTTATGAAATGAACTGGAAGAGATTTCCTATCTTTCAACACATATCTCATTATCAGAATAAACACAGCAGTGAAGTGTCATATAAAATTATTTGGCCTTTCCTTCTGATTTATTTTTCAACACATTTAGAGTAAATGACCAGATTTTTTGGAACAGCACACAAATAGGTATAGAAGAAAACACCATAGGTATAGAAGGTTAGATTGAATGACAGTAAGATAATGACTTGTCCACTTTCATGAAACATGGTTATGAATATGAATTAAAAAAAATTTCCTAATGAAATAAAATAAATTTATGAGTTGTATGTTGCTTCTCTGCTGTAAACAAAATTTATTTGATTGTATATTTTCTTATTCAGTTAATGATCTCAAATGCTTAGTTTGTTCAGTTAAGAAAAAAAAAAAAATTATAATTTTTAGGAAAAAATGATGCATGGGTGTGTGCATGTGTGTTTTCAGAGGCAGACTTACATTCTGAAGTATCAAAATTGATCTTTCTCTTCCAGTTCTCATGCTGCTTCAAACTACCAAGCACAAATATCTCTAATTTGAAATAGAAGGAAAAAAATAAGAGCTTGTATAGATAAGAAACTAACATACTGATGATAGCTTTATGGAAGCCCTGATGGTTAATGATGTCACAGTGTTTTTCAGAAAGTGCTGCTTGGCTTGGGTAAACTTGTAGACACCAAGGTCAGAGTGAAAGCACTGTAACCTAAAATTTTGAAACAAACAACTGATATAAAGATAGCCCACACTTTTATTTGCCTAGTGACTATAGCTGATAACAACATTGGTAAAAGAAGAATTTGTCATTACTTGGCATCCCTAGGGAACGACTGAATAATTTTAATAATTCTTACTAATTTTTTTTCATTTGAAGATCTGAGAGTGCTATATAATAGATGTTAAGTCCCACTATCTTCTTCAAAAAGGAAAAGAAACAAAAATATAGGCTTTACTGCAAGGTCCAGTGGAACTCTGACCAGAATTCAAGTATGTCAACTCCCTGTTCATGATCATCTGTCACAGGTTATTCATATTATCTCTTGTTTCAATCACCAATACATTAATTAGATTAAATTTCCATTAAAAACACTAGATTGTGTATAGAGTGAGTTGGTATATTCAAATGAGAGATTCAGTTGCCTAAGTTCAGATGTTGAATATTATTTTCTGAGACACTTTAGGTTATTCAGTGCAATCATATGGTGCTGGCAGATACAGCAGAGGACCCAGTTTACCTATGATCTTCTGGAGCAGGAGTCAGAGGCCAGATGGAGTAAATTAGGACATCTAAAATGGCCTTAGGAAACACTGTTTAAAGAACGGACTCCTGCCACAGTTAACTGGGTTCAGAAGTATAATATAGGTCAACTTAATAGCTCACAGTGATCATAGTGGGAGCTTAGATATTTGATGTATGAATGTCTGAGGCTGAACTCTTTTCAAATAATAATTTTACCCAATGCCATTTGAAAAATCAACATTTATCTCACTATCTGCTAAAAAAAATAAATATTTTATTCTTTTGCTTTTACTTTTGTGCAGAATATTCCCCTCTGTTAGGATTCTCTATCTTCTGCAAAAGCATTTCAGACTTTATAGGTGTCCCAATAATTTCATTCCCCCAAACTGTGTTCTAAATGTACACATTCTTGGTTATGTGTGTTTCTGGAAAACAAATATTTTGAAAAGAAATATTATTGTACACATTGTATTGTAGTCTTCTAGTGTACTTTTTACAATAAGTCTAAAATAACTTTGAAAAAGGAACACAATTTTTCCAGCTTCATAGATGTGGAATGCAAGTCACCCAAGACATTGCTTCACTAGTCAAAGGGTCTATTTCAATTTAAGTGAGCTGAGTAATTATAGCGCAAAAAAATCTACATTGCTACTTCTTTTTATAAATTCCCACTCTTATGCTCATGTTAATGCTGTTCAGCATTTCAGAAAGTATTTGTAATGCTGGCCCCATCTTGTTTTGGTTATGCCTTTTTCTCCATCAACTCTTACCAAGTTAGTTAGTTATTCTAAATTACCTGTAACAGTACTGTTTTTTATTGGAAACCTGGAATTTACATGCACAGAAATAAAAAAAATAAATAAAAAAAAAAAGGTATTTTTGAAATAATGAAAACTGTCCACTATGCATTATTTAAAATCATAGTCCCACAGATGTGTACTGGTGGGAAAGGACCTCAGGAGATCTTGAGTCCAACCTTCTGCTGAAAGCAGGGTCAGCTCTGACTTGAGACCAAGAAGCTCAGGACTTTGTCTAGTCCAATTCAAAGGACTTTCAAATCCTCAGATGAAAAATGTTCTGTAAGAGCTATTAATATTATTCAGCGCTCTCCTAGGAATGTCAGTTATGGGGGTTTCAACACTTATCAACATTTCTGGTGTCTGAATCTTGCCTAGTATCCAACACCTTTGAAAGATTGTAGAAAACTGCCTCACAAAGAACCCTGACAGCTCTCTTAGCATTCTCTGATGCATCCCTTTGAGTGTTAGGGAATTGTACAGGTCTAGTTGTCTCAAGTAAATCATGATTCAATCCCCATCCACTTCTGGTTGCTCTCCTTCTCCCTGAACTCTTCAACTAATCACACAGGCTTTGGTGAAGAGTGAATCAAAGCTCTACTGTGCCCACTGTCACTAAATACACCCAACCCATTCTGCAGTGATCCTACATGTCCTTTGTTCAGCCTTTTAATATCAACAAAGTGGTAAAAGATAGTCTTGCAAGTCACAAACTCAGCTGAGCTTTGCTTTTCTTAACATGATCCATAAATTCTCAGGCAATGCCTTTAAGCAGGAGTGATTTAGATCAGGACTCAAAGTTTCTCTAATTTTTAAATTACATTCAGCTAAAAAAACATTGGGAACAACAAGCCTAGACCATTCAATTGATGCTAACAAACATACCACAAACTTAATTGAATATATTAGATTTACCAAATGGATGCCTATGTTACACAGGTGATTGGCCTTTCGTTAGTGAGATTTTAGGTGTTTTTCCCAATAAATGTAGTGAAGAGACAGCTTGCTTAAATTTCCCTTAAATTTGCATTAAAAAAAAGTCTCTCTTTTGAGTAGCAAATAAGGATGCCTTAATGGAAGGCATATAAATTGTTGATATTAAATCTCCATTACTTTTCAATGTATGAGACATACAAAATAAAATTATAACCAATTTGGAATTAATTACGCAAAACCCAGGAATTAAAAGGGTCAGCTCCGGAAAATGTCCAAGGTGAAAAGGGGCAATGGAGAGTTCTGTGGAGTCATAAGGTTCAGAGTGGACACCCTTGTGAATTTAGTCTAAGACTTGATGCATGGTTTACATCTGAGTGTTAGCAGCATTTAATCAATTGACTAATTTAATATCTATAAAATGATTCAATAGAATTTACTGCAATTCTAACAGTGACTTAATTATAGATCTGAGAGTACAATATTTATGCTATACTTTCTATTGTGTATTTAAATCTAATCACATTTGGTCTGAAACATGTTCCACTGAGAGGGGGACTCTGCTTGCAGCCTGCTGCTGCTCAGGATGGCTCCAAAGGCCTCACCGAGGTCTATTGTTTATAAAGTTGTGAGATGTTTGATTTTAGCTGTTCAGCAACAATGGTACCATTCCCCTCAGACAAAAGTTCTGGAAGAGAATATTTCAAGGCTGTCAAAGACAAATTACTATATTCACTCTTGGCCTTTGCCTCAGTGCAATTCCCATCTTACCCATGCAAGAGTTCCATAGAAAGCTCACGCTGGAGCAGGTTTACTGGCAGGATTTGTGATCCCACAAGGGCCCAGTGCTGGACCAGTCTATTTCCAAAAGGATGCACCCTTGAATCAAGGGATCCACATTGGGGCAGCTCTTCAAGAACTACAGCCCACTGGAAGGACTCATGTTGGAGAATCTCATTGGGAATCTCTCCCACAGGATCGGCCTCATAATGGAGAAAGGGAAGAACATGAAGAGGAAGGAGTGCCAGAGAAAAAACATGATGAACTTACTGCAACTCCCATTTCCCACCTCCTCATGCTGTTAACGGAAGGAGGTAGAGAAAACTGTGAGTGAATTTGAGTCCAGAAAGAAGGGAGGAGTAAAAGAAATTTTAGCAATTGGTTTTGGTTTTAATTATCCTATGCTGATTTCATTAGTACTAAATTAAACAAATTTCCCTAAGTCAAGTCTGCTTTGCCTGTGACAATAATCAGCGATTGTTCCGTCCCTGATGTTGTTGCAACCCACAAGTCACAAATTACTTTTCTTCTCCCTTTTCCAGCTGAGGACAGGAGTTATAGACCAGCATCAGTTCACACCTGGCATCCAGGAAGGGTCAACCCACCACATTTACTGAAATATTCCCTCACCACTACTGCTGATAGAGTGGGTCATTTCTTAATCTGTTAAAGTTAGCCAGGTTCACAAAGACTTTACATTTGATATGTGAATCTAGAATTACCCTTTTTTTCTGGAAGAACTCATGTCTTAAAAATTAAAGTTGATTGGTATTTATAAAACTCCAGAGATTGCTTGATGAGTCTCTTAAAAGGGTTTAAGATTCTTTTATGCAACCTGAGCTAGTGTGCTAGTTTAGCACGAAAGTGATTTTTTTCCAAAAAAGTTATAGGAAAAACCAATTAGTGATTGGCTTTTAAGTTGACAGCTTGATTAAACAATTAGAGAGTTAAATATGCCTCTGTACTACACAGGTTAAAAATCAGAGGAATCCTGGGAAAGTTCCTTTTCCTTCCAGCCCTAGAACAGGTAACGGGGCCAGTCCCGCTCCCCTGTGTGGCCCCCAGTGCCTGGCGGGCCGGCCGGGCGCTGCTGCTGCAGCTGTCCTGGCCAAGCCCGGGCCCAAGTGGCAGCTAACATCTGCTGCTATGCCACAGTTTCATCACGGCCCAGGCTGTGTCCCCACCTCCTCCAGCGGCTGCCGGGCAGAGAAAGTGTGTGTGGGGGAAAGCCCAGCCACGCACATGAGAGATCCTGGCTCCAGCCCCAGCATGGCCTGAGTCTGCCACCTTTGGCAATCTCCCAGGGAAGAACCAGCATGCCCTCTGCAGACCTGGGAGAATGTCAACTCTTTACTTACACAGATGAAGCTTACAAAGCACTAACCTTTCTGTGAGTGAGAGAAAAGCTGGAGTGGGAGACATGTAAAGAGGCAGAATGAAGATATCAGGGTTAGTGAAGGAAAAGTTGCATCTTAAATGAGGAGATGGAGAAGATGCCTTGGTTTTTGGGCAGAAAGTCTTTTGTGAGCCATGGTAACAGACTGTCATATGCTAGAATGTCCCTTTAAATAGTGTAAAAAATATGTATTTGGGGAGATGACGAGAGTATTTAAATTGTAGACATAAGCAAAGGCATTAGTGATGGACTAAATAAATATTGAAATAACTGTGATCTAATGGAGAATTTTGAACAGAGGAAGATAGAGAGAAAGATAGAAGCCCTCTGCCCCCAGGGAAAAAAGAAGACCTCTCATTCCTGAGATGAAGGTTATTTTAGAGATAGTGAAGAAAATCATTTGCTTTTGGAATCGCCNGTTTTTGGGCAGAAAGTCTTTTGTGAGCCATGGTAACAGACTGTCATATGCTAGAATGTCCCTTTAAATAGTGTAAAAAATATGTATTTGGGGAGATGACGAGAGTATTTAAATTGTAGACATAAGCAAAGGCATTTGTGACAGATTAAATAAATATTGAAATAACTGTGATCTAATGGAGAATTTTGAACAGAGGAAGATAGAGAGAAAGATAGAAGCCCTCTGCCCCCAGGGAAAAAAGAAGACCTCTCATTCCTGAGATGAAGGTTATTTTAGAGATAGTGAAGAAAACCATTTGCTTTTGGAATCGTCATCTTTAAAATGATACCCCATGAGTTTGCATGAGTCCATGGCCCATATGTAGCCACAGGAAAGGCTGCGTTATATGGGAGGTTCACAACTGCAGATTTCCCTGGGCAGCTGCTTTTGTGAGTTAAAAGCCACCAGAGGACTCTTTTTTCCTTGTGGAAAGTTACCATAACAGAGCAAAAGATAGTTCTCTCTCTAAATGGACTGATGAAAGACTATTTTATAAGTGGTACTGACCTAGAGTTCGAAGTTTTGTCTTTATACGTTGTCTGTGAGAATAGAAAAGAAGCTGTTGGGGGGGAGAAGGAAGTGTTTTGAAGGTTTTATTCTGATTTTTCTTATTTTGTTTCTGTCTTGTGGTTTAGTTAATAAACCTGTCTTTATGCCTTTTAAGTTTGAGCCTGCTTTGCGTTTCTCGTGATCCTATCTCACAGCAGAAAAAGAGTAAACGATTCTAGTGAGCACTCAGACCACTACACTAATTTTGGGAAACAGAAATTGGCAAATGTGAAGTCATTACAGCTAGATGCATGGGAGAAAATATCTACAAATTGTTCCTCAAGATATCAGAACAACAAAAACTTTACTGGTAAATTAGGGAATTTTGGCTAAAGTTTAGCACAACATTTAATCACCATAAAGCATTTCACAAAGCACTGACTTAGTAAATTCCAGCCCATCCAACTTTAAGCTATTCAAACTTCAAGAGGAAGAAATTAATAAAAGAAGAAAGAGAGAAGAAATAAAGAAAAGAACAAAGATAGCTACCACTCTTGGTTCCAGCAGTGTTCCAGCTGATATAAAATGTCAGGGATGTAGAGGCAAGACAATGTTCTCACCGTCCTCTGGCTTAAATGCCCTTTGACTTTCCTGGCCCCTTCCCCCAGGTGAGACTTCTGGTCATTTGGCCATTTAGGAGCTGGGTTAGGGGCCTCAGAGGTGAGGTGTGGAGAATTATCTCCAGCATGCCAGGGACTGGTGGTCACTGCAGGACTGGGATCAAGTCCCAGGGTGGGGGGTTGGTGTATAGAGCAGTGCATTGCCTCACCAGGACAAGACTTCACTTGCCGTTTTCCCCATGCATGTCTGGAAAATGTCTCAAGCCAGCCATCATTCCAGTCTCTTACACTATTGTTTTCGCAATCAAATTATTTGACTTGAAATGAGGTCAGTGGTCCATGTAATGTCAAATTGCTGTTTCTATTCTAAAAGAGAGGGAATAAGAGAGACATATTTACAGCTACAAGCAGGGGAGCATGCCAAAGAACTGGGTGTCCTGCTCTTCTTACTGTGAAGAGATAGGAGGGAGGAAACTGCTGCTTGTTGTTGTCCCAGATGGTATCTAATAAATTAAACAATCCATCTCCCTCAGCACAAGTAATCTTTGTTTTTCATATCTCCACCATATGCATCACCATTTGGTCAGTCCTAGCGATTTTCTGCCCAATTACTGCCTAGTTTGTCTTTAGTGACACAGAATTTTGTACCTTCCAGTGCCAGAACAGCAGAGGTGATTGTTGCCAGTGGAAGACTAGTGATAAAACATCTCCTGCTCCCAGAGCTGCACATGGAAGAGTTTATCTGTCCAGCACCTCACTTATTAATATTCTGATACCTTCAATTTATTTTTTAAATTAATTCATAAGCTGCATGAGTTTGATTCTTAGTATTCTTTGTAATTTATTCTGGAATATTAATTAATGCTTTAATGAAAATGTAAAATTAGTAATCAGTGCTTGGTTCCATCTTACCTAGAATTTTAAAAAGAGAAAAGACAGAAAGGGAAAGGAATCAAAAATAAAATATTAAGTTTCTCTTCTTTTTAATCCCAAAAATTGAAAATTCTATTAACTAAGGTCTTGTAATAGCATTGGTTGAGTTAATGTATGCTTTTTTCTTAGTAACATTTCTGTTACTTTTTTGGAAGATGAATTAAGATTTGAATTTTATTTTTCTTTCTGGAGCCACCCTTTTTTGTGAGAGAAGGTTGTTATCTTTTGAGTATAATATTTGCCTTTTTTTAATCTTATGTCCTAAATCCTGATAAAGACAGGTATCAAGGAGTGAGTTGAAGCAGTGGGTCTGACTGTTCACATTTCTTAGCTGTTGACTAACTCTTTGGTTCAGTCTGGAATTGGCTATCCATGCTTAAAAGTATGAACCTTAAGTATATAATATTAAGCCAGTTCATATAATTTAGCAATTAGTTTTGTCCTGTTGTACATGCAAATGCCGAAGAAGTACTGATCTTCTAAGACTAAGTGTCTTCCAGAAATCCTTCCTTGCCATGGACAGTCCTTGCTGGTAGTAGGTAACTTAGTAATATGATAGAAGTCCTGCCATGAACTCTACAAGAGCTATTAAGGGGTTGGGCCAGGGATCTGACTTACTCTAGACCGCTACATCTAAGCTTTCTTACAATTTGTAAACATTAATGCAGAAGCAACAAGGTCTCTTGCTTGTGTCACGTAAAAAAAAATTATTACTGTAGCATGAGGCAAGACATCCTCTAAATGCTATCTTCATTTTTATTAACACCTAGGATGACTGGATTTGTGTAAGTAGCTCACCAAATAGATCTCTGCGTTAGTTCAGATAGGTTCCATCATTTCTTCTCAGATGTAAGTTGACAAAAAGATATTTCTAAAATGACATCATTAATTAGTAGTCCACTTTGTGCACCATAGAGTCATGGAGCCATTCAGGGAATGATCATCAGGAAGTCTATATTAAACAATTTTTTTGTAGATATATGTATGTATGAGAATGTGTGATTCACTTCTCTAAATGTAAACACAGAAATATTCTGTCTAACAGAATGGGTTAACATGATTCCTAAACATACCATTACAAGTAATTATAATTGTTTGGAAAAGGGTTTGAAATTTGGTAATAGTTTAAAGCTTGTTTTCTTTTCTTCTTGATGTGATGGGTTGAAATTTTCTGGTTGCCAGGTGCCCAAAAATCTGTTTTACCACTCTCCCTTCTCAGCTGGAGAGGGAAGAGAAAATAAGGTGGAAAACAACTCACAGGCTGAGATAAGATAGTTTTCTAAAGTAAAAGTGAAAGGATGAATGTGCACAAGCAAAGGAAAAAAAATCACTACTTTCCATTACCCAGCAATGTATGGCCACTTCCTGTGAAGCAGGGATTCCACATCTGTATTGGTCATTCTGGAAAGTAAAGACTTTAAATGACAAGTGCCATGCTTCTTCCTACTTTTCTTAGCCTTTACATCTGAACCAAATCATATGGTATAGGGTATCCCTTTGGTCAATTTGGGTCAGCTGTCCTGTTTGTGTCCCCTCCCAAGATCCTGCCCACCTCTCTGTGGAAGGGGGACACAGTGATGGGGAGACTGCACTGATGCTGTGCCGGTGCTGCTCAGCAGAAGCCATTGATGCCAATGCCTTTCCAGCAATTAATCCAAAGAACAGCACTAGGAGGGCTGCTCTGGTGAAAAATAATTCCACCTCTGCTACATCCAATATACTTGTCTTCTCTTTGCCTCAAAACCAGTACGTGGATGCGTACAGCCAGCAAATAAAAAGAAGAGACGTTTTTATTCTTGTTCATATATCAGAATCTTAATGTATGTTTGTGTCTATTCTTGGTAAGGGAGTCATCACTCTTGCTTATTCCATAGACAAAAAGAGAAAGAATATTGTAAATTCTGTGACATTAATTTGTAGCACAAGTGAAATCATGTCTGGTTTTCAAAAGGCTTTTCAGAGCAAATTAATGGCACGGAATAAAACATTGAACAAAATGCTATTAAACACTGAAGAAGCTGCACTAGATTAAAGACTATCTATGACACACTGTGAAACGTTTGTAGTCTTAATTTGGTTTGGTTTGATTTTTTTTTTAATTCCCTTGAATCCCTTCTTAGAGTGGTCACAGATTCAATAGGGCTAAGTGCTAGGTCCTGCTTTGAGTCTCAACAATAACATGTAACACTGATTGGGGCAGAGTGACTAGAATACTGCCCAATGGGAGGGACCTGGGGTGCTGACTTACAGTGTCTGAACATGAGCCAGTGTGTGCCAAGGTGGCCAAGAAGGCCAGTGGCATCCTGGCCTGTAACAGCAATAATGTGGCCAGCAGAACCAGGGCAGTGATTGCCCCCCTGTACCCAGCACTGGAGATGCCACACCTTGAGTGCTGTGCTCAGTTCTGGGCCCGTCACCACAAGAAAGACATTGACGTGCTGGAGCAAGTCCAGAAAAGGGCAATAGAGCTGGTGAAGGGACTTGGGCACGAGTCTTGTGAGAACAGCTGAGGGAGCTGGGGTTGTTTTGTCTGGAGAAAAGGAGGCTGAGGAGAGATTTTGCCACTCTACAACTACCTGAAAGGAGGTTGTAGTGAGGTAGGATTCTCTCTCTTCTCATAGGACAATAAGAAATGACCTCAAGCTAAGTCACAGAATAGTCTGAGTTGAAAAAGTTGCACTAAAGGTTTAAATTAGATATTAGGAAAAATTTCTTCACTGAAGGTTGTCCAGTACTGGAACAGGCTGCCCTGGTAATGGAATCACCATTCCTGGAGGTATTTAAAAGATGTGTAGATGTGGCTCTGAGGAAAATGATTTAGTGGTGGACTTGGCAGTGCTGTGTTAACAGTTGACTTCAATGATCTTAGATGTCTTTTCAAACCTAAATGATTCTATGATCCTATGAATGTATTTTATTTGAAACATGAGCTTTTTAAAATTTGTCCTCCCCAGCACACCAGTTTTATATATGTAATTTTAATACCAGCATACTTTCCATGCCACAGTGATAAAGGTTTTCAGCTTTCTTAATGCCAAGCAAAACAATTGTGTTGTCATCAGGTATCAATACATTTTTGAGCCAGTATTTGAGTATTTCTAATGGGTTTAGTGTTATCACCTTATGCAATGAGAGGCCACTACCACTATTAAATATAGCTGTTTTCCAGGCTTGTAATTTCCTCCAAAAACACTAAAGAGACTGTTTTACATGATCACAAATCAGATTAATAAATGTGTTGTGTTACTGAAGAATGAAGAAAAAAAGGAGGAAAGAAAAAAGGTAATGGAAAAATAAAGGTAACAATTTGGAATTAGATTCAACACAAGTAACATCTGGACCAAAAGTCGGTAGAGGTATTCAGGAATGGAACAAACCAGTATTCAGAAAAACGGTTTAGGGCTACCATTTTAGCACTATAAATATAGGCAAAATAATATTAAACACCATGAATATTATTTTTCAATACTTGAAAGCTACTGGTCCAGCTCTAAAAATGGAATTTGCAAGGATGGCTTTAGATCCTCTAAACTCCTCACAGGATAGATAGAGTTATGACTTTAGANCTTAAAAAAACCCCAAAAAACTAGTTGAAGACTTGAAGATGTTTTGGTACAATGGATTGATACATTTGAGCTTCTACATGCGTTACATGTTACCAAGTAAATTTTAATTGTTTAAAGTATTGTTGTAGTATTGGTTATTTAAGTATTTAACTTTGGATACATACTACTTGTTCAGAAATGTGGGGTCTGATATCTGGAGATTCTCAGTTGAAGGGCCAATGAATTTTATACTTCAGGAGGTGGTCTTCATCCATATAGAAAAATGTATTAAAAGGAGGCAGGCTTCACGTGCCTTGCTGAAGCACAAATACCAATAAGTAAAGAGTACAGAATTTTAGAATCTGAAAAGGCAAGTCCTAGGCAAGTATATCAATGTGTAGGTGGTATTTTGATTTTTTGATTATTTTTTTTTTTAATCCACTCTCAGATCCTACATTGAAATGTAGAAACAGTTAATGATTCAGAAACTCAACATTTTATTTATAATGATTAGAGTCCTATCCAGTAGAATAAGACTACATCCTTTAGTGAAATTTATACTGTATGCCTGACTTTATTTTGGGTTGGCTGTGACAGACAAGAGAGATGGTGGTGTTAAAAGAAGATGTAAGGGTTATATAGATCTGGAGTACTCAGGAGCCATCTGGCTTTACAAGAATATAGCGTGTCTTTCTGGGAAGGGCTTACTTAAATTAGCTAACAACAAAATAAACAATTGTTAAAATTACTAGAGCACTGAAAATAATGTTGCTTTTATTAGAAACTCTCTTCTCTCCTAGTACATGGGACACTCTATACTTTTAACTGAGAGGAGTTTAAAATCCAAGTATTTTAATATTTTATCCCCAATTTTAGTGAAGTTCTGTAATTTTAATCTGTACTTCTGTTTTTCTCTTTGAATTCAACACAATGATAGCCAACTAGATATAAATAAAGGTAATCTAGGAAATTGGATTGTTCAAGTGTTTGAGATTTAGGTATTGTTTTCTCAGTTTCACATAGCACTGAGCAAGAGGTTGAAATTTAAGCACACAACTCAGAAAAAAAAAGCAACAAAATCTCTATGTCTGGTGATTTTTTTTCCTAAAATTGTTCTATGGAAATGTTTATGGTGATTCTTTATTATTTACTTTTAGATCTCTAAGATAAGTCCTGGACTGAGTATTTCCAGCCTTCAACTCGGAAATGTTCTGCTTCACACAATCTCAGGAAAGTAGTCTAGAGAACCTGATAAGGAAATACTACGGTAAATCTCAGTGTTTAATGGAAAATTACATCAAAAGGATTCAAAGAAAAAAGATAATATTATTACTTTCAGAAGTAACTGTCTATTTTGTAACATCATTATGCTAGTACAATTAATAATACACTTTGAGAGAGTGAAGCACTGGTTCTGACACCTGTCAAGTGATTTTCAACAGCTAATTTTAAACATAATTATGAAAATGAGTACAGACTGTGGCACTTAGTTTTGGTTTTTTTTGTGTGGAAGATGTTTTCTCTTTTCAAAGCTATGAAAATATTGGAGCATTACTATATCATGGAATGCATAACATTCTATACTATTCTGTAAAATATAGAGTGATAATTCTTATTTTAATATTGTCTAATATATTTTTTGTTTTTCACAAGATCTATGGCAATCTACATTAATAAAAATAAGGGTATGTACGGCTTTTATGTGTTCTTTTGCTTTGCATCTATTCCATAAAAAAGCTCCAAACCATTATTTTATGTCACAGTTCAATATGTTGAAATAAAAATTGTCCTATTTAAAGTTAATTTTTTTTTTTGAATGGTGATAACAGTTCCGGCATTTCAAGACAGAAGATTACAGGAAAAGGAATGCTTTTAAATACATACAATATGTTGAAATTTGTACTTCTCGTGAAGGTGAGAAATGCAAATTGAAATAATTCTTTCACAGTCTTGACATTTGTCAGCAAGTTCTTATATTCCACTCATCAGTTCCTACTGTCAGGAATAACTACAGGTAATGCTGTTAAAAGAACACTAAGATTGGTGATTATGGTTGATACATTCCCTAATCTGGAAACTCGGTGAAATCCCTGATCTGGAAACTATTGGAAGGAGGTGAAGTGGGATTGTATTTCCAGGCTGAACAACCCCGACTCTTTCAGCTTTTCTTCATAGGAGAGGTACTCCAGCCCCCTGATCATGTTCATAGCCCTTCTCTGGACCTGCACTGACAGATCGACGTCTCTCTTGTGCTGGAAGCCACTGAGATGGATGCAGTGGTCCAGGTGGGGTCTCACAGAAGCCGAGGTGAAAGAAGTGATCCTTCATATCTGTTGACCACTGGTGAGGCCACGCCTGGAGTACTATGTCCGGGTTTTTCTACTCAGTACAAGAGACATGAAACTACTGGACTGAGTCCAGCAAAGAGCCCCAAAGTACATGAAGGGAGTGAAGCAGCTGTCATATAAGAAAAGACGGAGTGAGCTGAGAGTGTTACTGTGGAATACAATATAGATTTGCACAGGACAGGGGCAGTTCATTCTTACAGCTGCAGAAGAGAACACAAAGCATCAGAAGGACCACTTCTGTTGATATGAACTCTGCCCAAATGAGCCGAGGAGGAATCTCATCAACATCTATAACACTTGAAGAGACAGCGCAAGAAGATGGAGCCAGAGTCTTTTTAATGGTGTCCAGTAACAGGAGTAGAGGCAATAAACCTCTTGAAGCTCAATACATTCTCTTTGAACATCAGGAAGCATTTTTTTTACTGGTGGTGACTGGCCTTTGGCACAGGCTGTACAGAGAGGTTACAGAGAAGCTATGTAATTTTCCTCATTCAAGATACTCAAAAGCTGTCTGGACACAGTCCTCAGCATCCTGTGTTACATGACTCTGCTTGACCTCCTGAGGTGCCTTCCAATCTCAAGTATTGTGATCCTCTGATTGTCAGAGCTTGAATGAGCTTGAGTAGCACTAAGAGCTATGTCCAGTCATTTCTTGAACACTTCCAGGAATGGTGAATCCACTGCCTCTCTGAAAGCCATTTCAATATTTGACAAACCTTTATGTGAAGAAATTTTTCCTGAAACCTAGTCATATACCTAAAAGGTTAAAGGTTCAGGTTTGAAGCATGTTCCTCTAAGACCCCATCTCCTATGGTAGTCTCTCAATGGAAGGGAATTACCTCTTCGGGGTTTCCAGGAGTTCTATTCACAGGGAGGAACCGACATCCTTTTATTGGAACTATTGTCCCTAAACATTGTGATGGCTTCGATGAAGCTGTTGTGCTGTACATACACTTTTTGTCATGATTTCACAGTAGGGTATTTCAGTAATAAGTAATGCAAATGGTCCCAGAAATTTCACGGGAATAAAAATGAAGAAAGATTCTACACAACATCTACAAAATAACCTGGCATGGGAATTGTCTTAGTACCTAAAAGCATTATGGAAGTTCTGGATTCCATCAAAAATAATCTGTGCATTTAGGTTTATATATAACAAAATACAACTGCTCAACTTCACTAAGAACAAATATACATGTAAATATTATTTGAGTAAACTAGTGACACAGTCAATTAAACCGTTTTTTCTGTTTAGCCTATTCAACTTATTCACTGTCAGATTATTTTTTACCCCAGTGGCTAGGGCCTGTCATGGCAAAAGGTCAAATTTCATAATTAATTAGGCCCAAATTATTGTTGTAGTTTGCCCTAGTTCTGTCTGTGAATAAATCAAAAGGTTTTAATGTCTTTTTTTTAAATCATATTATTTAAATAATTGTTTTAAAGAGATAATTACATACATACATCAAAATACCTGTTCTTGTTTTTATGTAACTAATGGGCATTGCATAAACCAGACATAATGTTCCACAGTTTAGGTGGGTATATGGTCAATAGATTAACCACCAGATTTTAGGTAATACTTGAAACTTGTATTTTATAGAATCACTAGAAAAATAATCTGTGGGCTAAAACAATAGAAAGGAACTAGAATTTATTTAATGAGGTACATTAACTCAAAATAAAAAAAAATTCATTACTTAAAGACAAACTGTCATTACAAAATTAAGATAGTCTAGTATTGAAATGAATGCCCAACGAGTTGGTCAGTGACTGGGAAATCAAAGAGAGATTGCATAAGTCAAAAGACAGCCATATTGTAAAGGATCAGTTAGAAGAAATATATCAAGTAAATCTAGAAAGCTAGAAAGATTCATTCATATATATTAGTAAAAAAATAGTTAACAAGGAATCTTTGCATACAGGTAGACAGAAAAGTGTAAAGATACAATACAGAAGAGGAACAGAAAAAATGTAATAGATATGGAAATATCTTCAATAGCTTATTACACTTTTTTTGTTTCAGCCATCACTGAAGAAAAAAGTCTAATTTTAATCACATGCTGCATAGCATAGAAAGAATTTTGACAAGGAGATAAGAATATGGGCCTGAAGGAAGAAAAAATAAGCAACAAAAGTTTTATGTTATCTCAAGTACAACAAAGCATAAGGAAATTGACCCTAAAGCAACAGAACTAGTCAAAGGGATATTTCAAGTAATGCTTGTTACTTTATAGAATTTATAGAAAAAGAATATGCATGCCCTAAGAAGTAAAGAAAATGAGGTCTGTCAGAATTATATATTATCTCACAGCCTAATTTTTATCTGGCAAATGACTTATCAATATACTTTAAAAAATCAGCTTTAAAGTCAGAAGCATAAGAAAAATGATAGCTTTGTCAAAAATGAAAAAATAGCCCATCTTCATTCCTTATCAGCCTAACTATTCTAATCCATAGGAGGAAAAGCATATGTAATATAGCTTTTTATTTTCCATAGTTGTCACTGTCACATATTATCGCAAAACAAAACTGAGGAAACATGGTTCAAATATAATCACAATGTCACAATGCACAAGTGTTTGTGGGGAGAAGGAAAGTAGACGCTCTCCATATGTATCGGAGATTACAGTCAAACCATAAAGGCATATTTTTTAGGTATTGTGTATTTTTAGGCATTACTATATGGATTAGTTTATTTCAGATCTTATTTCAGTCTATATTTTCAGTAACCCATGTGTTTCAGATATTTTTGACATACATACCTAAAGGAAAAGGGTATTAATTAATCTTCTTCCTGACTCTTGGGTTTGATTATGTATTTTCTAAAAATACTTGCTAATGCAATTTACTTACTTCCTCTTTGTTCTCTCACGCATAAACTCGATATTGCATCCAAGTTTTACTCAATATGGCATGTTTTAGAGATGCTTGAGATTTCATTTCTTCTTTTCTTTTTTAACCCTGAAATAGTTTCCACCCATCTGCCAAGGTTGTGTTCCTGTAGTGATCAGTAATTAATCATCAGTGATTTGTGATTATAGCCTTGGACCATGTCTATTGTCCCACAATTGCACTTTCAAAGCTATTTCTATCAGCTTCTGCTTGCTGTTTTGGGAGTCCCTGATATAATCCTATATTTCTTCAGTAGCTTTTAAACTGTGGTTTTATTTACACAACCCAGGCATTTGTGAGTATGGCTGTAAGGTCACTGAAGAGTCTACTATAAAAAATATATGAGTTATCAGAAGACACACATGAATTTAAGTGTATTTTTTTACTAATTACTTACAACCACTGGCTCACTATCAAAATTGTTTTTTTGATCTTCCTCAAAATAGATCTTTGAACACTTCGTATCTTACTATTGTTGCAAAATTTTCTCATCTAACTTCTTTCATTTTAAAAACAGAAGGCAATTTTTTTCTGCTTTTCTACACAGGAAAATTCAAAAGAAAGGATACTTTTATTCTTCTGGATTTTTTCATTTCTCAGATTTGCTACCAGTTACCAGTATAATTCATCACAAGCTATTTATAACTAATCTAAACTCTTTATTGGACCTTCCATGATTTCTTTCAGTGTGTCTAACTTGCATCATACTGAAATTAAATGTGTTTTTATAGGTCATGAGGGATATTTGGGTTGTTTTATTTTGTTTTTTTTCTTGTTGGTTTTATTTTTTTAATAATATCATAAGATTTCTGAAGTCTTATTTTAAGCATTTTTGGTACTTTATCTCTTCCTGTATCAGCACTACTAAAGAAGAAAAAGTGTTTCATAAGTTTCTTAAGATGAGTTTTTTCTGACTTTGAAAATGGGACAATGTGTCCTCATTGCCTATCCTGAAACAGTATAGGTGGAAAGGGGAAGTACAAACATTCTTAGAGTGTTTCACATTGCTAAATTAGTTTCTGTTATGGCCACATTATCCACCCACACTATGGTTCATAGCCAGAAAATAATTCCATGAGAGAGAGGGAAAAAGCCCTAAATATTTCATTCTTTTTTTTCAGCTGCGGCTTGTTTTAAACTTTATCTGTGCTTGAAAAAAGCATTCCAGTGGACCAAACTTATATTTTTTGTTTCCTATTGAAAAGAATAATAGACAGAATAGTAGCGGGAGGTTTGCCTAAATTTCCAATCAATAGACTCTGTGATTACACTTAGAGATTAATTTTGAGGTCCTCGGGTGGAGAGGGTGAAGCTACCTGAAGGTAGAACAAACCTGTAAACCATTTCTAACCTCCTACAGTATATTTCTAATTTTGGCTTTGTTACTCACTGGTTACTAGTTCTTTGCATTCCTGATTTAGGTATTAGTAAATCAGTATTGTCAGGAAAGAAAACTGAAAACTTCTGAACACTCCATCACATGTTAAAGAGAATCTTTTGTTTTCCATGCAATAAATAAAATGCTAAATGTTTCTGTCTGATTTAATGTATAGCAAACTACTATTAGAAAAATAAGAAACCAGCAGGATGTTTAAAACAGGCCCTTCACAGGTGGCTTTGTATTGTTAGTTTCTACCTGGAGTTGAAAACAACAAACTGCCTTTTGAAGAGAAGAGACATAGCGACAGAGATAAAAAACATATTTCTGTAGACGTATAGCTCAGCAAAAGTTAGGACACCTAGGATCTCTCTAGGGAAAACAAAAAAAAAATATTATTCTCAAAATCCCATCTACCTGCAGACAGGCCAGGCAGTACATTTTTGAAACTGGGTCACTGTGAAATCAAGAACACATCTGAGTTCAGAAGACACAACTGAAAGAAATGTGAGTTTTCCAATGAGTTCAACATATAACTAAGAATATTTAGACATGAAGTGTCAATTTTTTGCAGTTTATGTTCTACATTTCTTGGACAGAAGAAAAACTCAACAAAAAATTAGCAAAACCAAATAAGTGAAAAAGAATTAAATCTGTTTTGTCATCTAACTGTCCTAATGACAAATTAAGAACACTAGAATTTAGACACATAAATTCCAATATTAACAACTCAATGTGCCTGTAAATGATCTTTCTGAGTCTATCACAATTTTTAGACCTTGATAGAGATTTTTGCTTGCCCATCTCTATTCATGTTCTGCATACATAAGTCAATAGAATAAAATGCTGTGATAAATTCAAAGAGCCATTTATGAAAGGCCACAGATCATGGAAGTCAGTCCAATATATTCCCTTTATCTAGTCTTCCCATCCTAAAAATGTGACTATATATATATTGTGAACCTACCTGGATTGGAATATAAGAGAATGCCATACAGGAAATGTACTTGTTGAAATCCTGGTAGATTCTGAAATTGCTGACAATAGATAACTGCAAAATATTTCCCTCTCACACAGCTAAAAAAACCTAAAGATTTTGTTGCATAGATTCTTTCCCCCTGGAAAAGACAGCAAAAAAATCCTTTTGAATAGATGAAAGTATTATCAGAACATTTCATTCAACAAAAGACTTTTTGTTGTTATATGTTGTATTTAGGAGGATGCATAAAATTAGTAATGGTAAAAGGTCAAATATTCAGACTCCAGGAAGTTGCAATGCTGGAAGTAGTACAAATCTTCAATTGAAGTAAATGTGTTGCTACAACAATAAAAGCTGGCAAATAATAATTACAAATTCAGAGTACATATGTAGTACATTGCCACTAGCATTTGACAGAGCCTATTTGCATATCCAGTTTTCCAACCTTAAAAGCAAGCAGCAATGTCTATGAAGAATTATTACTTCTTCTCCTTGAGACAATAAAAATAAATTTTTGTTAAAGGTTTAGTCTATGGGAAAATTTATAGGATAAGACAAGGAATGAGGAATTGATCTGTGCAGTAATATTCTTTAGGAAACGAATAGATTTTCTGTCTGTCAAAATGCTGTGGTTCAACTCTCCTTGCAGGGCTATATACAATAGGGAATTTGCACCCATAAACAGGACAAACAGCCATAAAACTTTAATTATTCCATCTTTAGAGGTGTTTCAAAGAATTTTTTTTTTTACCAGGATTAATCAGTTTTCAGAATAGGTGTTATGAGAGCTATGCACATCTCTGCTGTCAAAGGACACATCTACTTCAAATCACCCACACACATCCAAAAGAGATGCTGCATAATTTTGAAAAAAATAATAACATTTTATTATTTCTGTGAATTTTTACAGTACTAAGCAATTAGTATATAACTGGTATAATGTTAAAAATACACAACTCCATTTCTCTTAGTAAATTTTCATCTAATCCCAGGGAAACACTTTTCCTTTTCTGTGTTTGTAGCTATGAAAAACAGAACAGAAACTGTGGAAAACAAAAGGAATAGGTTGGCCATTTCCATTTTCCCATGGACTTTATGAAGCGGTGAGCATGATTTCAAACAGGATCAGTGTGCTTCTGAAGATTTAAAGACCTGCAGGATTCTCATCCCTGTCACCAGACAGAGCAGGGACAGGGCAGGTGTCTCTGAGAGGGCTGGAGCAGCCCTGGCTAATTTGATCTGCTTCTTCCCTCCTGCTCCCCTCCCATGTAGGGACTTCCTAAAAGCAGACAATGGGAGCAGGGAATGCACACCGGGATATCCAAGCATGACCTCCAACCTGAGGAGAAAGTAAGGCACAATGTCAGCATCAGAATCATGCTTCTCCAAGAAAAGAGACAAGAACTCCATCACAAACTTCACCTCCCTCCTGGTAGGATGACTTATGTTACTGCAGTTTACTGCAGTGCTCTAAACCACAACATTCTTTAACTGGACATATTATATGGACTGGTATACTAGTTAAAGCACAGATTGGACTGACATTAGCAGACTGACAGCTGCACCTGTAAAGTATGCTTCATTTTTTTCCTGTGGCAAGATTTCAGTGTAACAAACAAATCCAATGGCATCATTGGATTCATCGTATTGGGAATAGAAGACTAGGGCACTCATGAAAGATTATACTTCATTATAGCAATTGTTCTTTCTCTATAAATACCTCCACAGTTAATCATCCAGAAGCCAGTGAAGATGAGACTGGTTTGTGTTAGGAATGTTAGGACTGTTGTCACATCTCCAATTGCTCCAGTCCAGAATCTCTCCTGCCCCAGTAGCTGGGGGTCAGATCCATGTCCTGAAACTCAGGTGTGAGCTACAGATGCAACTGCTGCTTTCCTGTAGCTGATACCAATGGCCAGGAGTGCCCACCACTTGTTCCAACTCCAGTAGCTACTCCCAAATTTCACTCACACATGCTCAGGTCTCCCCTGTGCCCTTGTGGCACATACACACACACACACACACACACACACAGATAATACAGGTTATGGTTAAAGGCAATTAAGAAAAGATTTAACAGGAAGATATAGGAAGACAGGGCAGACTACAGTGATCAAGCACAGGGTTCAGCCAGACAAGCACACTGATAAGTCCTGTTTTGCATAATACCAACCCCTTTTATATGCCTATCCCCATCTCCCTGCTCCCCTCCCTTGAGTATCAGTTGACACTGTCCCAATAACCCACTCCAGCATGCAGAACTGCCAGGTTCTCATTCCCATCCATTGCAAATTCCTGGTTTGCTTCCAGTTTTTCAAAAGCCCATCAATTCCACATATATGTGCAATTTAGCATTGTCTTGTATTGGAGTAAGAAAATAGTAGAGGTTAGATAGGCTATTTTAGAATAACAAGAATGAAAAATAACACTAGAGTATGCTTTAAAATTTTGATTCTTTTAAACTTTATTTGCAATAAAAGTTTTTTGAGCTTCAAACCTTGCCTAAATATATGCTGTAAAAAATTAGGCCTTGGTATTGTCTTGGGTTTGTGATGTGGGGAAAAAGGTGAAGTAGAACTATCCCAGGCAACTAGCAATAGAATAAGAGAAAACAGCCTCAGGCTGGGCCAGAGAAGGCTCAGGTTGGACCTCAAGAAGAATTTTTTAATTTAAAGAGTGGTTAAACATTGGAATGGACTTCTCAGGTAAGTGGTGAAGTCACCATCTCTGGAACTGTTAAAAAGACTGGACGTGACACTTAGTGTTGTGGTTTGGTTGACAGTGATGGTGGTGTTTGGTTAAAGGTTGGACTCCATCATGTTGGATGTGTTTTCCAGCCTTAAAGATTCTATGAGTCTATGATTCTGTTGAAATGGAAAGCAGTAGAATGGAACAATTGTGATTTCTGACTTGAAGAGTTTCCTAGGTAATACTTGTGAAGTTAATACACACTCAATGTCCTGCAGCTTCATCATTTTCAATGAAAAAAATAATATCACAGGAAATAAGACTGAGCCTACCATATGTTCGTGGTTTCAGAGATATTTCTTCTTTCTTTTACATATTAATTTTGTTCCAGTGGAGCTTGAGGATTTCTGACACATTTAGAATTTGCAGTTTTGACAGGGCCACAGGACAACCAGAACTGTCAAACTTGTAGTACACATATTGCTAGCACAATAGAAATGAAATATATAATATATTGGGTGTATATCAGGTCTGTTGCTGATGCCAACAATCTGTGTGAGTTGAATAAATTCAGCATGCCCTGAATATGTCAAACACACTATGTTTGTATACACCAACAGGGAAACACATTCAGAGATGGGGCTAATGTTGCAGAGGGGGATGTATGAATGCACTCGATAAAAAATGGATGACACAGTGTACAAACCTACTTAAGTAGCTACAGGAGGCTGATGACTGTATTTATCTTTGTATTCAGTATTGTGTCTAATTGGCAATATTAAGCTTCTAGCAGGTGAGACAATCAGTGGCTGATGCAAGAAAAGTGAAAAAGATGTAAATATTTTTGTTTCTAAATAAAGTAAAAGCCCTCCATTTTTGGAACTAATTTTGGTTTTTTACGACTTATGTAGTCATTGTGTATTCAAAGAAGTCTTTGTTAAAAGAGAAAACTTAATTCCCAGAGATGCTTATTTGAAGCTATCTCAAGAATTTTCTGCTTTTAGAAACAAATCTTCAATGGATTATCATGTTGTTCTTGCTTAAAACCTGACAAAAGAATGCTTGCAAGTATTGTACTTGCATGCATGCTTTGGACTGTAGTCTATGCTGATCTAAATTTACATAAATTACTGTGTAGATACCCACCAACTGAACAATTTCTTAAAAAATCTATTTCAGAACACCAAAAA
>VXBB01000563.1:512301-560103 GCA_013399915.1 Illadopsis cleaveri | reverse complement strand
TCCATGCCTCAGCCGAACAACACTGCCCCGAGAAAAAACGCAGAGGAGTGAACACTGTTTTTCAAAACAAACTGCGCGCTTCTTCTTTCCCTGCTTCACTCTCAAAATCAGTCTCAAAGGTACAGAACTCAATATACAGCACACAGAGAACAGACTATTGGGGATACAAGCATCATAAAGTCACCCTAGGACGCATGGTTATGCGAAGGAGCAGGAACAATCACCCTCAGCCTGTGCACTTTGAAAGGGAGGACAACTCGTGAACCTCCTCTTGGACATAAACGAAGGATGAATATAAGGAAAGAAAGTGTATTGTGTCTTCCAGGACAGTTTTGTTGTGTATTCTTTTACTCACTTTTATTCTTCACATCAAAACAATGACAAGTCATCCAGTTCTTCAACAACTCAAATCTCTCTTTGTAGGTTAATTTGAGTAATATGAACTTTACTGCTATGCTCCCTTATAAAATTGGAAATGAACAGAACAAAGAGGCAATACGCAATGCACATGATTCCTGTTGAAGCTGTGTGAACATTTAAAAAGTTTTGAAATTTAAATAATTATTTTCAGACTTATGTTTGGACATATTTATTTGTCCTAATTCAAATACTCTTATAAGTAACTTTATACTTCTATTCAACTTAAAAGTCTGTGTAACAGGTACTCACATTACCATATTCTATTCAGTATTTCCATGTTTAAGAGTTTCAATCATATTGTCAGACAGCAGAAGAAAAAAAACTTGTGCCTGTTCATCAAAAAATACATAAATCACAGATTATAATATAGGGAAAAAAATTAAAGAAAATGTAAACTGCTAAGAAAGATAAGTTATCAGGACAAATTTAATTATTACTTTTTTTAAAAAAAAAAAGACTCAACATTTCCAGTCATTAAACTGTTTTTATTTTTTTTTCTCTTACATACATGCCAGCAAACCAAATGTTACCTGTTTACAGAACTACGAGTTTTGTCTCAGAGCAGTTACATTCTGCCATTCTGCCAGAGACATGAATCTTTTGTGTATTTCTTGAGAGCACTTCTTTTCTCCACACTATCCACTTATAATAGTGAAGATAAAAATTTTCAATAAATACTAACATACTTGCTTCATAAATTAATACTAGAAATATTGTTTACTAGAGCATATATCCAAAGATAACCTAAAGCAAAGTTTCATATCAGAGTCAGCTTATGAACCAAAAAAAGGTTCATAAAAGATTCAAGTTATATTTTTCACTTCTGTAATTAGAAAACCTTATACAGGTCTGCTGCAATATGATAAAATTCATTAGGACCTCCACACAGAAGTGCATACTGCATGAATATTTTGGTCTCAAAATACAGACATCACTGTCATGTAATTGAATCAGGAAGAGGTGACATGAATATATCATCTTAGGCTTTCCTTTGCTTTAAATATGTATAAATAAATATTCTGGTAAGCAGTATGTGTTAACATCTAAAACAAAGGTGTACTTAGACACCTCATATTGTAAATCACCAGAAAAAACCCACTAAAAAATGAAGGAAACCAATATCCAGAGCAGATCTTAAATCAATGGTGGTCATGGTGAGGCAGATTCTCAGGAGATTTATCTTTACTTCCAGTACTTGCTATTGGTTGTTTTTAACATCTTTTTTATAAATTAAAAGCCTTTACTTCTTTGTAGTAACATACCAAGACGGGGCCTGTCTGGAGCCTGTCTTCTCCCAGTAAGCATACAAATTTCTCCCAGTAACCACAGCCTGTTCACTGCAAATGGATCCTTATGATGACGGCAGAGTTCTTTGATGGAAATTCACACAGCACCCTCGGACAGTTCTCAGAAGATTTTAAAAATAGAGTTGGGGTTTCCGTTGTCAGTATACTCCTTCAAGAGAGGTTGGACCAAAGCCTAATCATAACTCTGGAACATACTCCCATATCTTATATCAAGCCATCAGCAAGGCAGAATAAGCAAATATACAGCAATAAAACACAAAAAAAAGAAACCAAACCAAACTAAACCAAAAAAACTCTTTGAATAAAAAATTGCTTTCAAAAGTCAAGTAGTGTAATATTGACCATCTTGCTTCTTTTTCTTTTCAATCCAAATCCAGGTAGTATAGTTGCCATTGAAGCATTTAGATAGTTTGCTGCCCTTTGTATCACAGCTTTCTCCACCTCTCTCTTTATGCAGTTCTTTGTGGAAATGAGATTGCATGAGAGAGCGACCACAAAGGGACACCACCATATATCCACACTATATACCAAGACCAAGTGTAATATCCAAAATATCTATCATTAAAGCTGAGTACTAAATATTCTTTAAAAATCACTCCTTTGATTTCAAACTCTAATGCATGAGAAAATGAAGACTTATTAATAGAGCTGGGGAAAACTAGCTGTGCAGACCAGGTTGGTGTACCTCAGGAAAATTAAATATGTCCAAATTAAATATCAGACAGAGCCCTGTCTTTCTTTAAGGAAGTGTTCTTTTTTCAGCAGAGTGGAGTTAATCCTCTTCACAGTGGCTGGTATGGGACTATGTTTTGGATTTGTGCTGAACAGAGACTTAATAACATAGAGTTAACAAAGTAGAGATGTTTTTGTTATTGCTGAGCAGGGCTTACACAGGGCCAAGGCCTTTTCTGCTTTTCCTATGGCCACACTTGTGGGGAAGCTGGGGGTGCATGGGAGGTTGGGAGGTGACACAGCCAGGGCAGGTGACCCCAACTGACCAAAGGGACATTCCAGACCATATCACACCACGNTCTGATTCTCTCCCTGATTCCAGCAGTGGGGGAGTGAGCAAGTGGGTGCATGGGGCTTCACTGCTGGCTGGGGTTCAACCATGACAGAAACAGATAGGTATACAACCTTAATTAACAGAATGGCAGATTAACTAAAAGCATCAAGACATACGCCATGCTGATCAAGGAACTAGAACTATCCAAGAAAGGTGTACCCTTCCTAAGTACCTCATCATTACTAATTAATGGACATGTTAGAGCAGGTCCCAAGGAGGGCCATGAAACAGAGATTTGGAGCAGCTCTGTTGTCAAAAAAGGCTGAGAGGGTGGGAACAATTGTCTCATCAAGAAGGTTGAGAGAGGTGGGATTTTTCATCCTGGAGAAGAGAAGACTTCAGGGAGATCTCAATGAAGCATTTCAAAGCTTAAGGGAACTTTAAAGAAAGATGAAGAGAGACTATTTACCAGGCTTGTAAGGACAGGATAAGGAACAACAGTTTTAAACTAAAGGAGTGTAGATTCAGATTGGACTCAAGAAAGAACTATTTTAGAATGAGTGTGATAAGACACCAGAACACGTTGTCCAGAAAAGCTGTGGATGTCCCATCACTGGAACAGGTCTCTGAGCAACCTGATCCAGTGAAAAATGTCCCTGCCCATGGCAGCGGCTGGAGTAGATGATCTTTAGAGTTCCCTTCTGACCCAAACCATTCTATGATTCTATGAGTTGTGGTGTCAGTACTGGCATGCTTTGCAACTCTCACATTCATAACCTCTGGCAAAGGTTATATAAGCAAAGGAAGAAATATGTTAGATACATTAGGAAAGGAAAGTGTTATAGTTCATTTTAATGGAGCATCCTTTTGGAGGGAGAAATGAATGTAAGACACATTATTGTGTATATACATAGTTGCATATATTTTGTTTGTTTTAACCATTTCTTGTACATCTGGTGCAAGTGAAGCAGGCTAACCAGTTAGCAACAGGAAGATATAACATAGGATACCCACTACAACAAATTTACAACTAATTTCTTTTATTTTAAGAAATTAACTGGTAACTGAAGTTCACAAATGTTAGAGATCTGGCATAATAAACTCAATCTGCAGGGTTTAGCTTAGAAATTTTTACTGTTTTAAAGATGACCATCAATGGAATAGCCAGCGTCTTGTCTCAATTACAGATGAACCAATTTAAAAAACTTGACACCTGACAGCAAGAAGGAATCCAAATAGAAGCTGTCAGCCTTTTGGAATCTTAGTGCATGACCACTACCAGATTAGTAAAGATACCAACAACAACAAACATTTAGATCATATCTATTTCAAAATGAGAATGGGTGTGCACTGTATTTAGCATATTCTTTAAATCTTGTGTTCTGTATATAACTAGTGTCACTGAACTATCAACTAAAATATTTCAGATATTTATTAAATACCACACTTTGTTAAAGATGTAAGATTTCCCTTTTGGACTAACTTAAATGCTGACTTTAAAGCAAAAATTGTATGGATTTTCTTACAGAACCCAATACCATTCAGGATTTTAAACATGGTCTAGATCAACTGTTGACAAAAGGGATACTTATTGTACAGCTTTGAAAATTAGGGACATACAATGAGACAAAAAATTATCTACCTTAAATTTTAGGAATTCAAAACAAATTGGAAAAGGTCCTGAAAAAAGATTAAACCAAGCAGAACTTGCCCACTCACTATATGAAGTTGTAAGCTAGCTGCTTTCTACATGAAGATAGAAGAAACCTTTACAGATACTTAAAAAATAGTATTCTCAGAGGAGATTTTACAATGTCACAGTGACCTGAATTTAAGTCTTATCCTTGTCAGGGGTAGGCAGCAGCACCACAGATAAACAGACAGTTGCATTTAAACACATACAGAGAGTTTGCATGTCCCAGGACTCTGCACCATGCCTCAGAACGAGAGTGAGTCTGTGAATAGCCAATAAATACTTACATGCTACTTATCCAGATTTTAAAAGGAAGGGGGAAAAAAAAAAAAGACATGAGAGCAGGAATGTTGCCATATAAATAATTTTTTTGCCAATGATCCAGAGATAATATGACATCAGTTATGAGATAAGATAGGTCTGAAGCAGAAATGCAAGATACTGCAGGGTCTAGAATTGTTAAATGCCTCTTTGTAACTATTTTATATCTTGGGGAAGACAATGACAAGTTTTAAAGAGATTTTAATCAATAAACCAGAGGTTTAGATAAAATCTGAGGCTTCTTCCCCAAGCCTTCTATAGATAAGACATAAATATGTCTGTGAACATATAGCTGATGAGCTGCCAGGCAAACATGGATTGATAAGAATGGGAGAGGTATGAAACAGGTTTAAATTTACATGTGTACATTGAGGATCACAAATTATACAAAGAAAGAATTCCAAAGGAAGTACAATACCTGTAGTTACCCTGTACTAACGAATATACAGATATAATAATGTATATTTGAACATTCAGTCAATATACAGATATATTAAGGAGTGTAGAGGACATTGAAGAGCTTTTACATGCAGTGCTTTTCTTCAAACAATTAATTAAACTTCTCTGATAATATTCTTATTGAGAGAATGTCAGAACAGTGCTCCATCATATACGTGGTGGTATATATTACCTAGACAAAAAGAAGCATCTGAGCATAATTTTTAAAATTTACTAGAAAACTGATAAATTTTAACAGCAAATTCCATTTTGTGGACATATATATATATATACGTATATATGATTCAGCCTCAGCCACAATTACTTCCCCAATGTTAAATGACAGAATTAAAGAAACTTCATAGTTTATAGAGCTATAGTGCTTACAAATTATTTTAAAATATGCTTAATATGAGGATATAATGCCTTTGAAATCCAGCTGTATCTTCCATTTCTTAATCCATATTTCATTATGCTGATACTGCACTATGTATATGCACACACCTGTTAGTTCGTTGTGCTTTTTCTATCAGTAAAACTTTTTAAAGAAGTCTGCTAAGAGGAATTACATTCCTATTTCAACAAAAAATTCTGAAATCCATAAATTACTGTCATGAATATTTGACCTAACTATCCATTACAATCCTGAATTATGATTCCTGAGATTTAGTTCAGAAGTGAACTCTCTGATATTTTTAGAAATTCTTTTAAACAAAAACCTCACTTTTAAACAAAAACCTCAGTAATCATCCACATCTGTTACCGTCCAAAAGAGAAAAGGCTTCAGATGCAGGGAAAATTACAACAGAAATCTTTCAAACAGGATTTGAAAAACACAGCAGATACTTTAACAGCCTTCATACAAAATACATGGGGAAAAAAAAGACTGAATTAAGTAGAAGAGCTAGCATATTATTTAAGTACATTCAAATTTAAGTACCTTCAACTGCCGTCCATTTCATGTCAAGCATTCACACAAATTAAAAAAGCTGGGCTATAGAAAGTGAAATACTCGAGATTTAGACAAGAACTGGCAGGGACAGGATATTGAAAGAGCATAAATGAATTATATCCATCAACTATATCCTCCAAAATAAAATATTCAAACCACTAACAAGCAGCTGCATGGCAGTTTTCCCTGTATAGTGGTTTAAGTCTTACAATTATTGCCACTGCAGTAGGAGATACCTACAAATCTGCAAGTGGTAGAAATGTCCTAAAAAAGTGACAGATCAGTCACTATCCTCTAGCAAACTCAGTGGGAATATGTGAGCTAACTACATGTTCAGTCACTGATGTCATTACATTGGATCTATAATTGAGGGCAAGTACAATTGCTGAAAAGAGAATGATTTCTATAAAATTAGGGAAAATATTTCTCAGTGTCTACTAATTGATGTTACACAGCATAATAAAGACATATTAGTTTGCTTTGTGATTTTTTCATAAATTAGATGGTGCCAAAGGAAAGTGCACTTAATTTTGCAATTAAGTTGATTTCTATAGAGAAGTGGGTGTCACTGTATTCCCCACTGCTCCTGTCTCAGATAAGATGTTAGCAGTGCTTGCTTACTTGCAAATGACTTCATCAGATTCACTTAAGAATTCTGTAATACCTGTTCTACCAAAAATCAGCCAACACATTCACTAGCAGGTTAGAGCCAAATCTTGATATGATTCCAGCAGAGTTCATAAAATTTAAATGTTTAATAATCACTTACATACTTTGCACTTTACAAATTCATATCAAATTATGTTCAACAGCCAGCCACATCAAGAAGCAAAGGATACCCAACTGTCTTGTCACCAGGCAGCAGGAGGGGACTTAAGAGATGAGGGGAATGGAGCTAGGTCTCTGCTCAAGGCAGGAGGTGAATCCCCTCCCAGCCTACCTCACCTTCCCAGGCGCCCTTATGCAACAGGAATGAGGCTCTGGAAATAGGGTCAGGCAACATGGACTAAGTATCACAGGCTGGGGAATTGTCCAAGGTGAATTAGTCTACCTGACACACCACAACTGCCTCAGTTATGGAAAAAAGTCATCCATGACTCCCTTCTGAGAAACAGAGGGATCAATATGCTGACTGGACTCAAACCACGAGAAGTCTGCTGCCTCTCTGGGGTCCAGGCTGGAGACATAACCAAGAAACACGCCAGTCTGGTACAGCCTTTTGATTATTATCCATTACTGGTTTTTCACGTGGGCAGCGATGAAGTCCCAAGAAGCCAGAGGAATATCAAGAGGGATCTCACCGCTTTAGGATAACTTGTTGAGGGATCTGGAGCACAGGTAGTGCTCTCTATTCTGGCAGTTGCAGGGGAAGGTAGGAGTAGAAAAATCACACTGATGAATAACTGCTCTGAGCCTGGTGTTACCAGCAGGATTTTGTGGTTTTTCATCACAGATCAGTTTACAAAACAGCAAGACTGCTGACAACAGATGGGACACACCTGTCCCAAAGCAGAAAAAAGATCTTCACATAGGCTTTGGCAGGGCTCACTAAAAGAGCTTTGAATTAGATTTGAAGGAGGAAAGGGATAAAACCAGGCTTGCTAGAGATAAGCCTGGGGGTAGCACATCAGGGACTTTATCACTTTCTACAATTACCTGAAGGAGATTACAGCCTGGTGGGTGTCAGCATCTTCTCACAGATAACAAGGGACAGGGTGAAAGGAAATGGTCTGAAGTTGCAACAGAGGTTTAAATTGGATCTTAGAAAAATCTTCACTGAAAGGGGGGTCAAGTATTGGAATAAGCTGCCCAGGGAAGTAGTGGAATCACCATCTCTGGGTTCAGTGTGGCACTTGGGGACATGATACAGTGGTGAACAATGTAGTGCTAGGTTTACAGTCGAACTCAGTGATCTTAGAGGTTTTATCCAACCTCAAAAATTCTGTTTATATCCTGACTTGGAAGTGACCTTTAGAGACTGTCTAGTTCTACCCCTATGCCCAAAGCAGGGTCAACATCAATGAGGTACTCAGAACCATATCCAGTTAGATTTTAAATATGTCCTGAGACAGAGACTTCTGAGCCTTTCTGGACTACCTGTTCCAGTGTTTGACAATCCCCGAAATAGGAAAAAAATAATTTGTTTTCAGGACCAGGACTGAAGTTTGTTAGTGAAACTCTCTAGACTCACAAGCACATAAAAATTTGCAGTTCCCTGTTATCAGCCCAGGCCCTCTGCCTAATACTTGGGCCTCTTACTTGCCAGCTTGAAGTGTGCTTTCCAAATTACACACACATGGCCCTCACACTCCAGATTAAGGGAAAATGCAAATTCCAGTGTCACCCCCAGCCTTTGGTGCTTAGGCACATTGGCCCTAGGAACCCTGGTTCCTACTCCAGCTACTCACACTAAGACCCTCACTTCATTTCACCCAGATCCCTACAGCTTGGACCTAAGACTGATACCCATGGTCCTTCAGCAGCAGTTGATGCTGCAACTTGCTTGCTCTGGATGCTGGTACAGAAAATGTGTGTCACCACCCAAAGTCTGATTCCAGTTCCTGCCTCACATTCACTCACCCCAGTTCACTCAGTAGCTGTCAATCCTTCTAAGATCCAGGGAGCCCAGAGCCACTGATGGAGATGCTCTTGCTTCAGTTGTGGCACCACATACACAGGGACTGCTTCTTCTGAGGTCTGATTCCAGTTGCTGGCTCCAAATTCACTTCTGGCTTCCCTGGTTGCTAGCATCACTCCTTACAGCACTCATGCACAGGGAAAATAGTGAGCATTACCTGGGAAGATAAACTGCTGTGATCAGGCATAGGGCTGCCAGGCAAGCACACTGACTGGGCACTGTTTATGCAAAACCAGCCCTTTTTGTAGCTCCACCTGTCAATCCCCTAGCGTCACTTTACTCTTCCCCATGCCCTTTTCACTAAACAGCTCTTCCTAACTTTTGCAGAGTCTTACAGATTACCTTCAAATATTTTAAAAACCTTCGTATTTGCTGCCTTATCAGTTACAAAGTCCAGATGGGTCCTCTCCAAATGCAGCCTGTGTGTTCATAATGGCCCATCAATTAACAGCTGAAGAGCCCTGGTCTTTGCCATTGTCTCCATCTTCCTCTGTCTACAATGGTTGTATCTCTGTGTGGTTTTGTTTATCTAGCAATCCCGTCCACTTCATCCTTTCTTCTCCACTTAGACCTTGTTTTAGGAATAAAAGAAAAAACATTCAGCAAAGTTTTAGTGCTGCTTGTGCAAGGAAATTATTGCAGAAAAGAACCTATAAAATGCTTGAACTTTGTAACTTCAAAACCAGCAAAAACAAGTGGCCTGCTTGCAGAGCACTTTATATAGCAGAAAAAGGCAAAGGCTTTTGTTAGGTTGGCATATGTCCCAAGATGTATAGAATGCTCATGGGCTTTTTTAATTCTACAGCACCGTAAACACCTGGTTCAACTGATTGCCAATGCAAATACAGCACACAGATGTAAGCAAGGAAACAGAAGAAATTCTTATTTCTGGTATCCTGTTTCAAATACAGACACTTTTGCAGAGTAACAAATTTTCTTTCTCAAGTTTACGAGTTACTGTGTGCATCAACTTTCAAAAATCATGATCATACTGCTTCCATGAAACCTTAGAGAATCACTAAGAGCTAAATTAGATTTTCTTATCATGAATACTGAGGCCGATTTTATGCTTGCACATATGCTAAGTTGGATTCATCTCTCTCTTGACATATGAAGAAAAAGGAAATTACAAAGTTACAAAATCTATCACCACTTCAAACTGCTTTACAGGGAAACTGTTATATTCCCACTGCGAGTTTCTGCTACAGAAATTACTGCCTGACATCCATTATTTCAAAATGTTCATATCTACAAAATTCATCTGGGGAAAGAAAATTACTAGAGATATGAATATTCAAGTATTCTGTGACTCTCTTTTTATTTCTTTTCTTTTTTTTTCCCCCAAATCTAGAACCACATTTTTCTTCACACAAAACTTGTAACTTTCTGTTAATCTAAACCTGCAAAGTATAACCAGCAATACCTCTCATTCTATTTTTATTACCACTTGGCAGATCAATGATCTAAGTTACATCAATTCCACTCAAACTTCAAACAGAAGTATCAGTGAGATAGGCAGACATTTAGAGTGCATCTGCTAGACATTCTCTTCATTGTGAGTTACACCAGAAAAACAGAGACTTTAAGACAAAATACAGAAAGATAATAAAGTCTTCAAATTTTAACAGAAAAATTTTAACAGATCAGATTAAAAATTAATTCAGTGACAAATTGGGTGTCTTAAGTTAGAGAATGAATGAGATTTTGCATAGCTGTGTCCAGACAAGACAAAAACTTGGAAATTAATGACCAAAGCAATTAGTGCAGGTCTTAAATAATGAAGACACAATCATGAAACATTGGCATAGAGAAAAATTTCTTCAAACTAATGCACCTGTCACCACTTCCTGTAAAATCTGGTACTTGCTTCCTTTGTATTTTATCCTGGATTAATAAATATTCTGTCTCTGCTACAAACTTCTTATTGTCTCCATATAAACATAATCTCTAATTATCACCTCAGATCCATAAAAAAGCCAGGATGTTGAAGATTACTATAAACTGGATCACAGAGTACAGTAGAAAAAACTACCTGTAATTTCTGTAAGAGTTCAGTAATCGTTAGGATGAAGTCCAAAGCATAGATCTTTAAATTAATCAGATTTGTTCCTTTTTTTTAAAATAAGATCTGTACATCCATATTCTGCTATCATTTCTGCCATTCTCATCCTAATCTAGACTTTACCACCACCAAGTTTTGCACTCATGGAGTTTTTTGAGGTTTTTAGATGCTCATTCAAGATTAAATAAACAATATAGGCCAATTTATTTATTAATTTCCAACCCATACTATCTCAAAAACAAATTAGTATACTACTTCCTTTTCTTTGGTGGTAAGGCACAGAAATTTGAGTTCTTAAGTAAGAGAATAAAGAGGTGTTCCAGCAGTTACTACTGACATGTTCTCTGACACTGTCATCTTGTTAGCTTTTGTCTGAAATTTACAAGTGGTTTGACCAGGAAGTCATGAGAAACATTCAGAAAATATCACTCATTCAACTGTCATACCTGTCTTTTGAAAATTCAGATATTACATAAAGAAACTCTACTAGTCTTGTTTTCATTCATACAAGTGTCAAAAATGAAAGCTTGATGGTACACACTCTGTGTGTCAGATACAAATATTAGGAAACAAAGACATATTTTTGCCTGAATGTTCTTGTTTAGGTCCACTTAACTTGGATCCCTTAAACAAAGTTCCTGAAAATCTGAACCTGGATCTTAACTTCCTCTAGCCTATTTGTGGGAAAATTGGGAGCCATGACACTTTCTACTCCTGTTAATTGGGGAATGGGTGGGAAATTTTCTGGACAGAAAACACTTAACACTTTTGTGTAAAGTCCTGTTCACATAGTGAAATCTGTAAAGTGCTTTTTAATCTGAGGATGAGATTGGCTGAATATTTTACTTCAAACTATTTTGGGACTCAGGGGGTTCTGAATTGATCTTGAACCAGATTCAGAATGCCATGTTAGTTGGTTAATATTGATATTTCAATCTAACATGAATACAAAGTATTCATTATAGGCAGCCAAAATTAAAACCGTAACACAACAATGAATGTGTACTAAAACGCTAAAAAAGAAAACCAAAACCACAAAAATTCCAAACCCCATACACACTCCAAAATTATGAAACAATATATTCTGACTACAGTCACAGAAGTTATTACTGTGATATTAATCAGATAGAAATTATTTGATATGTCAGCAAGCCCTATGACCCTTACATTATCCTTCATTCTCTGTCGTCAATAATGCACTCTGCCCTGCAAAATATTCTTCAACATCTGCAAGAAACTGTCATAGAGCCACAATAAAAGGATAGAATTGAAGCTATTTGTCATCACGCAAGTTCTAATCAAATTTTCCATGTATATCTGTATGCATAGTGATAAAAACTGGCTGTCTGCTGGAGATCTTTTGGAACATCTCTTTCTCTTCAGACAAGATTTTTAGGCAGAAATAGAGAAGAGTATGATAACTAGCACAGAAAAACTTCCACCCTTACTTGACTACTTAGTAAATAAATGAACATGCAAAGATATGTTCTCTTGAAATGATAACACCAAGATAATTAAATGCACTAAGAAAATTACAGATGTACTTAGGGCAGTTTAGCCCTCACATACACACCTTTCATTAAGTTGCCTAAAAAAATATACAATGCAAGTATACAAGCAAGTGCTTAAGTATGTTTTGACTGACCATACAAAAACAAAGACCCTTCTTACTTCTCAGTTTTTTCCTAGATGCTAGTTGTCCATGCTAGCAGCTGGTACATTTCAAATGAGAAAAAACTACCAATGAAACTGAAAGTAGGCTGCCTAGGATCTTTAGTCACCTTCAGCAGCATGACATCTCTCGAGTGTGGTTGTTACGATAAAACTCTAAGGATAAGCCTGAGTTAATTGCTAGGAGTAACATTTCCTTCATAGAGATAAGAGTCAAATAATTGAATCATAAACACAGCAGACAAATGCATAATAAATATATCAGGCTGAATGTTAAAATCATGAAACTCCTAATTAGAATACAGACACTTTTGACAATTAAATGAATGAAACATATTAGAATGTATTTCTGCCCTATTGTTCAAAAAAGACTGTGAAGATACTGATCATCCTGAATGATTACTTCGTACTTCTATAGGAGAGCTCATAAAAGGGGACTTAAAGCTTTATCTGGTAGTCATTCTTAAATACTTTCCAAATAATGTTACCTGTAGAACCACATTTTATGATGAGGCAGATTTCATGCTTTATGGACATCTATGGTTTACTAATGCAGTCAGATAATATTTTTTTTACATTTACTGAAAACAAATTACATACTCTTATACTGCAGAAAAGGCAATTGCACTGCAAAGGCATCACTCATCCTTTTTTAAAATGTTCAGAGGAGAATGCTATCATTATTTTTATTACAACAAGAAAGAAAAAGCTATTTCAAGTAATATTTTTCCACATACAAATATTTCAGACCACTTCACAAATCAATTCTTTTAAAAAGGTCTCCTAAAAAGGTTATATGCTGAGGTTTGAGAAGAATTATATACTTGGAGAAAGGCAGGGATGAGAATAATGATGTTAACTATCAAGTGTTTTATACTGTTGTCAGAGTTAAAAAGGGCTCTCTGCCACATTCAAGTGTCTCACCCTCTCTCCTCCATCTTTGACAGAGCAGATACCTCAGTTCAAACTGAAACTGGCTAGAATAACAGGAAACTTACAACCTACTACAGCCAAAGTTAGCAAAAGCCTCAATTCTACAATCTTGCTTCTGTGTCTTCGGTATTTAATCTGTAATTCATTATTACAGGGCTCAAAGACATCTGAAGCTCTTACAGAACCATTTTCTTGTTGTGTTTTGGCCCAGGCCCACTAAAGGAAAATATGCTTGTGTGAACAGTAACACTCCTGAAGGATCCTTCTATTTCTAGATAAAGTTTTCTGCATCATTACTAACTTTTGTCTCTTTCAAAAGATTGCATCTCTAGATGCAAAGTTCACAGAACATTAAGAACTTTAAGCCTATACCAATAATTTTTTCTGGTCTTTATTTTAATGGGAATTCAAAAGGTGTCTCTGAAAATTCACTGGAACTTACCTGACAGAATTCCTATATAGAATCAGCAAAATCTTAGTGAATAAAATGTGTTTCTCACAGTTGTACTTAGACATGTTCCTAAAAGAACACTTTCAAAAATTTGAACCTACCTAGCTCAGCTATCAGTTCCTCTTTTTCAATTTTGCACATCTCTCATGTCCATTCCTTGCATCATTTCTCACCACAGTCTTTGTCATATATTGATTTTCTTCACTCTTCATTTAGCACATCAATCTTATAACCACTTCTCTCTGTTTGTGTATTCTATTTGCCTTCTCCATCCCACACCCGATGTCTATTTCAGTTAAAGGAAAGTTCTGGCTACTTCTGATATGTATGGGCATGCCAAATGCCCAAATACTGTTTTTAAGATGTAAACTCTCTTTCTTGATGCAGACACATCTTGTGTGAAAATTTCATACCCAGCTAAAAAAAAATCACGACTGTAAATAAGTTTTTTTTAAAGAATACAATGAAAGAAGCCAATCTAAACTTTAAATCAATGTGGTTTAAAGTTGTCAAATATCCCAGCCAGGCCCAGTGCAGCATATAAACAAATGTGCAAGATTTAATATACAATAGAGCTATCAACACTTTTTTTAAGCATGACAAAATGTTGGTCTGTTACTAAACTGAGGTTTAACTGAAAAAAATGTTCTATACCAGGTGAGTGCTAACAGGGCTCCATCAATTCAATTGATCTGTTCCTTATTTGTAATCAAAATGTAAGACAGATATCCCTTTATCCCTACATTAGGTCTGTTCTTCAAGGTATGCCATCACATATATTCCATTCAGAACTCACTTCACATATGTTAAAGATACTTGTTTGATCACGGGTTGTCAAGATTACCAAAACGTAGAAATGTAACAGGTCAGAGACTTGTCTCCCACAAGCTGGTATCACCTTGTCTACAGGAGTCTGAGAGCATCTGTTTAAGAGGCAGACACAAATAAAATACTTCCATGGCATACAAACATATCCAAAACAGCCTGTGTCATGGTCACCAGTGACGAAGAACATCAGGACTGGTGACTTCTACCACCGCTTCTCTGCCTCCTTCCCTAGCCCAAATGTCAAGAGAGACAAAATGTTCCAGTTCTCTCTACTTCTCTGCCACTGCCTTCTTCTGCTTTATTATATATCCCCTCAATGCTTAGCAGGGTCTTTGTTTCCACCTCTCTCATCTCTCTTATCTCTTATTTTGCATGGGAAACACAAATTGGTAAATAGGATGTATTTGCAAAAGAGCGCCTTTTATTTTTGTCTGAAAAGCTACATATCTCCTTTGTCAAGTCATTTGCTGCACTGGAACTTTCTGCCCTCTCTCTCCCTCTTTACCAGGATCTTCAGATAGAGGATTCTGCCTCAATTCTGTGATTCTAATTTTTTTCCATCTAAAGAGAATTGAAGAAAAATGTGAAATTCCATCTCAATTTATAAAATAGAAGCAGAAAATCAGGTAACAGAACCTGACAGGCAGCAAAGCAGAATGAGATTAGAAAAGAAGTTTGTAAGCAGATATTTCAGTAAATATATAGTACAAGCCATGGGTTCAATTAAATCTGAAGGGCTTGTACCAAGCTGTTTCGGCCCATGCATTTCCAGCATACAAATAATTGAGTCTAAGAAGTATTTCAGAAAAAAGTAAGCACTCACAGCACCTATGCAAGAAGCCACATAGGTTGCTTTATTTTCTTAATATGTGAAATTTTAAGCCTGAGAAAACTTCTAACGATTTGTGAGATACTGCACATAAATTACAGAAGGTAAGTACTATGCCTTCCTAATATCCTGTCCACAGAGTATAAAATTCTTCCAGAGTACCATGTGCAGTATTTTGCTGAAATTACTACTGATAAATGAAAGAAAACTGTTATAGGGGTAGTATCAAAATTCTGCCTCAAAATCATCAGATCAATTTATTGAAAAATCTGAATTAAAACCCCAAAATATAGTTTACTTTTTTTCCACACATCCCATTGGAGAGTGAAGAGTAGAGCTTACATACAGGGCTGAACAATAGGCAAGCATATGAAGCTTAACAAGGGCAACTGCTGGATTCTGAGTTGGAACAGGGCATCCCTGGTTATGTATGCAGACTGAGGGAGGAGAGGTTGGAGAGTAGTGCTATAGAGAGGGACTTGGATGTGCTGGTCAATGACAAGCTGAACATGTGTCAGCAGTGCCCTGGCAGCCAGGAGGGCCGAGTGTGTCCTGGGGGGCATCAAGCACAGCCGGGCAAGGGAGGGGATTGTCCTGCTCTGCTCTGCACTGGAGTGGCCTCACCTTGAGTGCTGGGGACAGTTTTGGGTGACACAATATAAGATAAACAGCATTGGAGAAAATCCAAAGGAGGGCACTGAAGATGGTGACACGTCTGGAGGGGCAGCCTTATGGGGAATGGCTGAGGTCAGTTCGTCTGTTCAGCCTGGAGAAGAAGAGACTGACGGGAGGCCTCACTGCAGTTATGAAGCGGCAGACACCGATCTCTTCTCTGTGGTGACCAGTGACACGACCCAAGGGAGTGGCCTGAAGCTGTGTCAGGGGACATTTAGGTTGGATATCAGGGAAAGGCACTACACCCAGAGGGTGGCTGGGGTCTGGAACAGCTCCCCAGGGAAGTGACCACAGCACCAGCCTGACAGAGTCCGAGAAATGCTTCATCAACACTCTCAGGAACATGGTGTGATTCTTGGAGTGTCCTGTGAGCAGCCAGGAGTTGGACTTTGGTGACCCTTGGTCCCTTCCAATCAGAATATTCTGCAATTCTCTAAATGTCTGATAAGGTATTAGTCTTTTCTGCTTTCTATGAGTAGGCTCATTTAAAAATTAATTTAAATAATAATTGAGGAAGATTGCCATACATAGTACTATAATGCACTTTAGATTATACACAAGTGTACAAATAACCTGCACTGGCATAATAAAAACAATAAATAAAATAAATTATAAATACAGTTCTCAAAAAAAGCAGAGTTGATTTGAAGATACCAAAAGTAATTAGGAATACTTTTAAGAGGCTGTTACATTATAACTTCCTAGTTCTTAATATTTTCTCGGCAACTGTGTTGAGACACTATGAGACACTCTGGTGTGTGATGACATGACATCAAATATCTTCATCATATGATGAAGGACAGATTTTGCTGACTCACAGTGAAACCAATCACAGGCTTGATGATTATCATGTGGTGCAAAACTCAGCCTTTTCCCTGCCTGTAATGGAGTTCTTGTGCAGCATATATATGCCAAAATCTCTAAGCATTTTTGGTTATACTGCAAGAATACCTGGAATATCTGCTAGCCAATACACTGCTACATTATTTTCATACAAAACCAATTTTATTAGCAACAGTTTTTATATGAGAAATCAGAACAAAGCTGAGAAAGCAGTAGTTTTGTGTATGAAACCCCAAATTATATAGTCATTTATATGGTAAAACATGACAAAAAAGCTTTCTCCTGCAGAAAACAAGCATTATCATAAAATTGTTGCCAAAGCTTTGCAGCTTTTACTGAGTGAATTAGAGAAGCTGTGTTTTATATGCAAAAAAAAAAAAATCAAAAAGGTTTACATAGTCACAGAGGCAATAAATATTTTTGTAAGTTCTAGGAAGGTGGGCCATGGATTGATATGTAAAATCAACATAAAGTAGAGCTGTCAATGTTGGAAAGATATGAACTAACCTTGTAATGCAAGTCTGATATAACTTGCTAACAGAGACTCCCTAACAGCAACTCCCTAACTTTCCAATCCTATCTCATGGTAGCTGGGACATCAGATTTCTTTTTGCATGACTGTTTTGTCACTGGTTTAAAATCAAGTATAAAAAAGTCTTTGATGGTTCTAGTACCGGCTAGAGGAGTTGTAAGAGAAAATTTTCTGAATGTAATAATTTGAGAATTATTTAATAACTTCAAAAAAACCTAATTTTTTATTAAAGGAATAACACTCTTCAATGACAAAAGACAAAACATTTAAGTAACTACTGAATCATCTGCTACAACTAGCAACTATAATCTTATGGTGATTATATGTCATTTACAGAAATAACTGACTCAAATTTCTAAAATAGCGCTTATTTTTAAATGTATTGAATTAACCGGAAATAATTTAGGACATAATGAAAAGTTGGCATTTAGGTTTCTAAACCTGAAGGTACTTAAAATACCTTACTATATTTTCAGTGAAGCATTCTTTAGGGAGACTACACCACCAGTAAAAGTACGATCTACAATTCCAGTATTCTACATGTGTGAACATTGTATGATTTTTTAAGATAAGCATTCACAGAAAATTTATTTACATAGGCCTATTCTAAACCTCACATCTGGGAAAAAACTTATATTCCACAAACCTTAACACATTCAGAGCAAGCAGTCATTTGTGACTTCAGCAGCCTTCATGGGATAGCCTTCTTGTTAATCTTCATTTAAAAGTAAAAGTATAAAACACTTTGTGCCAATATAGATTTCACTCTACACTGGATAACATATACTGAGAACTTAAAATAGATCCCATCTCCTGAAATAAATGCTTCCCCTAAGAGTTTTTATTAAACATTTCAACCTTAGCACCACAGAACTGAACTGACTGTTCTCAATAAGATGAAACAACTTGGCAATGATAGAGGTCTGTACTGCTTTGCATTTGAAGAGATTCCTGCCTGTCTTGTTCCTACATACTCCTGTTTCTCTTTGTCTCCCTTGCAGAGATTTCACAATACATCTTACTTAGATTTATTTTATTTGCATAAGAGCACAAATTCAATGGCTTGACTGGCACTTTTCTGCTTTTTGTATCAAATGTACATAACTTTGTGTCTCCACAGTTTAAGTGCTAAGCTCATATTTTAGTGCCAGTGCTTTTCTCTGAATAAGTACATTATTTTAGTCAATGATTTTTATTACTAAATCTCTTTTCTCTATTGGAATTGGTCAAGCATGCTAATGTTCCCTTTTCTGCTTCCGATCTTCCAGGCAATATATTTCAGATGTCAGTGTCCTCTTGGCTTTCACAGACAATTTTGAAAAAAACAATAAATAAATAAATTGATAATAAATATTGAAGAGAGTGAATTTAAGAAACAAGAGAATGATGCTATTTGCATTATATTAAATTTTACCATATAAAGTTTGATTAATGTCACAAGAGCTATTTACCACACAGATGTGAAAGACTGAATCTTTGAATTAAGACGGTCTGTAGTCTGAGATTGAAACACACCAAACATAATCAAATGTTGTTCTGAGGTTATAACGCTTTGATGTAATTACAAATAAAAACAAAATCCAAACACCATCACCACTGCCAACAAAAAAAAACCCAGCTGACAAAATACATATGGATAAGTGAACTGAATTTTCTGTTCTAAATTAGGAAGTCGGTAAATTGGAGACAGGAAGTGACATGATTTTCAAATCTATTGTAGATTATGTGTTATCTGAGATAAGAGAAATAGAAATGTAGCTAAATTGTATATAAATTTTGTGCTTCAATTATTTAAAAGAAATCAAAACTATCTTTCTTAGGGAGAATATCTTAGAAATGTTTTGGGTTTTTTAAAAGCAATTCCAAAATTAATACTCAGAAGACTTCATATTCTACTTTTCTTCCTTCCTCTTCCTTGAGGTTCTAATAACCTCAATTTTAAATAAAATTCTTCGCTCAGCAAACTTAAAAAACACTGCAATAAATCACATGTTCGATTATCATTAATTCTAGTACGCCAGTGTAAGAGAGATCAAATTTGGGGATACGAAAAACAAGTCAACTTGTCAGTATCGCAAAAAAAGGAGGTAATAAATCTGCTGCTCCCAATTCCCTCCCTGTATGCCTGAAAATATTTACAAAAGATATTTTGCCCCATTGAAGAGTAGAAGTTACCTGTTTTCACACACATTAAGACCCACTTCTCACAGTTAAAAAGCCTGGATAAAGATTAATCACAATGGCAGAAATGCAATTTCTGATTATGTTCACTTTTTAGCCAATGATATCTGCTTACTGAAAGTCTACACTAAAAATATAAAGGAAGTTAAAAAATCAAATTTAAATATGTATATCATCATTTCAGAAAGGAAAGCCTACTTTGAATATTTAGCACAAAAATATTTTAGTTAATTTAACAAAGCAAGATCCTGAAAAAAATAGAATCATGGCTTGATCCTGTGAAATTAACCCGAACTTTTTTGGTCAGTGGTGGCCACAGAGAGTAAAAATATACATTGTATTTACATTTTAAGTGTTAAATATATATATATATATCCCTGGTCCTGGTACTGCAATCATAACTTCCCTCAAATGTGCTGTTTCTGACAAACCGAAGAGACTGGAGACTCCTATTCTGACTATCAGTTTGTGCAGCTTGTCCAGTAGGACTTGTAATCAATTTCACTTCACTAACAAATGGTTGGTGCCACAGTTCTAGGCAGCATTGAATCTTATGTTTTCCTAACTTAGAGTTTCAACTAGGAGGGCAATTCACACTCTCTGAGTATTTTTTAAGCAACATGAGGCAAAGACAACCAATAATTCAAAGAAATAATTTTTTGTGTGTTTAGTAAGACCCAGATAAACAGAAGTGGGACATATTTTAAAGATGCAGTATCCAGAGTACTACATGTAGTACCATTAAAGACTGGTGATACAAGCGAACAACAAAACTATTTCAGCTATAATAAAATGTGTGCAGTTTTAAAGTTGTGCCAGTTTTTTATAGTCATGACTTTGACTAACAAGAAAAAACTAATTCTGAATAACAAATACAACAAAAAAATATACCATCTATTGTGGCTCCTATCAGAATAGCAGCATACAGTTTATTTCAACACAGAAGGATGTGAAGGTCTCAGGCAAGTTGCCAGCATTTCACTATGGCTTCATTATAATGACTAAGTAACAATACAGTGAAAGTCAAATGGAAGTGTAACCAGAAGGACTAATAAGAGATTAATTTAATGTCTTCTTAGACTGCCAACATTTGATTTCTGCTCAGGAGAGAACAGATATATTGAAAGAAAAACAATAAAATCTACATTCAGTATGCACCAGATACCAGACTTCAACATGAGACAGAACTTTCTCTCTCTGGTTATACACACACAGCTGACTGCAAATAACAGAAATCCACAAACATATAAATCATTAGTTTTGATTGATTTCAATAATTTCAGAAGCAGTCACATCAGCGGTATAGCTTCTGATATGTCACTGTGATTTAAAATGAACACCATTACTTTGAGGAAAGTGGTAAGTATTCACAAATAGCCTTCCCCCTCCTTGTACACTCCACAAATTACCATGCAAATCTAAGTCAGTTATCTTAAAACCATTCTGGAAACTTCCTCATAATCTTCAAATGTACAGAGGTTACTTTATTTCTCCTGTACTAGGGTGGAATGCAGAACTTCTTGCAAAACCCTTGTACATTTCCCATTAGAAAACCTATATTCTCTAGCATATTTTATTCTTTCTGAACATGAGACTTTTACTTCAATATGATTCACAAGAAATTGTCACCTTTTCCCCTCAAAATTTATCTTATGCTAAGAAAGAGAACAGGCACTCCTATGTAACTTACAGAGCATCTCTGTCATAGCACTGTTTCTTTTCTAAAGGTCACAACTATTTCATCCTCAATTCATGCAAGAATATTTCCATACTCATAATACTTTGTTTCCCACGTCCTGAACTTCAAACGTGGCAATGTTCCTGCAAATTGAGAGACTACAGCCTGACTCATCATCTTAGTATTACTTTGTCCTAACCCTGTATTTCTCTTCTTGCTCATGAGGAAAACATGAAGAATTATTCTGAAGTCATGTCATCCTACACCAGAGGATCAGTTTCATCCACACTTAACAAAACCTTACTTGGGGGAAGTTAGGAAGGAAAGGAAGACAGTTATAAGGAAACTGGAGTAAATTTAATATCAAATAAGAAGATTTCTCTGCAATGACAAGATTCCCAAAGCGTTAAACTGGATATGGTTACCATGGAGCTAAGACTCCCACAGAAAAAAATTACAGCATTTTGAAACATTTGTTGGAAGCACACAGGCAGACAAATAAATGACACTGCATCACTTTCAGGCTTTATTAGGTCACCTAAATTCTACCTGCAACTGTAAGGAAGCTCAAGGGAGGGATTTTTATAGGCTTTTACTGACTATTTCAGCCATAGTCTTTCTAATTTAGAAATCTTTGGCTGAGAACTGCAGGTAAGTTTCTTGGGCAATGGAAGACTTCACCATATTAATGAACTTCCTTATTATCAACAATGGTTTCAAGTGAACTGGGGGGCTTGGTTTAACCGTGTATGTAAAAAATCCCCAACTACAACCAAACAGTAAAAAATACAAAAGAATGCTGACTTCAATCTTTCCCCTTCTTTATAGGACCTGCATTCCTACTCGTGAATTTGATTATGTAAAAGGCATCCCATGTCTGAGAGGATTACTACTATAAAAGTTACCTCTCAGTAGCTGGGCAGGACACTGACTTTTGTGAATATGTTTGTGTTTTGTCTCAGACCTGATTAACGCATACTCCAAGAAATGAGGACTTTCCAATTCCAAAGCCATGGTAATAAGAACATAGTCAAGATTTTAAGGAATTTTTAAAATAAATCATTGTATTATCTGTAGAAGTATAGCAGTTAGCTCTAGTTCTACTCTAATGCACACAAATTGCATGTTTTTTCTTGGATATAAGCTTTCACCATGGGCCTCCTGAGCACAAGTCAACATTAGGGCTATCATACTTTATTCTTCATAAATTCAATCACCAGGAATGCCATTCCTACTCCTTGAGGATAGTTCTCTCAGTGAACAGAAATCCAGCTGACTGTAAAGCCTGGTTTAGAGTTTTGGCTTATAGACAACTACAGTGTCTATAAAAACCTAAAACCTAAAAAACTAAAAATTCCTAAATTTTTCCTTCTGACTCAGCACTAAAGACTTTTGCTGGCTGATTCTGCCTCAGAGGGCACATTTCTGATAAGGTTCTGTGCCTTATAAAATGTCAAGCTGGGTGAATAAATACTGTTAGAACTAAGTCATTCAGTGGTAACACATAATCTGTTAACAAACTGCTTGGGGAAGAGTGGCTGGAAAGCTGCCTGTGGAAAAGGACCTGGGGGAGTTGGTCAACAGCTGTCTGAACACGATCCAACAGTGTGCTCAGAGAGCCAAGACAGTCAACGGTATCCTGACTTGTAAGGGTAGTGTGGCCAGCAGGACCATTCCTCTGTACTTGGCGCTGGTGAGGCTGCATTTTGAATACTGTGTTCACTTTTGAGCCTCTCCCTACAAGGAAGACACTGAGGTACTGAAGCATGCCCAGAGAAGGGCAAAAAGGTGATGAAAGGACTAGAGGTGTGGCTGAGGAAGCTGGGGTTGTTTAGCTTGGAGAAAAGGAGTTTCAGGGGAAAGCTTATTACCCTCTGCAGCTCCTTGGAAGAGGCTGGGAATCAGTCTCATCCTCCAAGCAGCAAGCAATAGGGCAAGAGGAAATGGCCTCAAGATGCACCAATACAGGTTTAGATTGAATATTAGGAAGAATTTCTTCACTGAAATGTTTGTCAAGCATTGAAACATGCTGCCCGTAGAAGTGGTTGCTATACCATACCTGGATGTATTTAAAAGGTTCATAGATGGAACATGGTTTAGTTATGAACACAGCTCTTCTAGCTTAACAGACTCAATCTCAAGGGTCTTTTCCAACCTTGATAATTCCATGGTTCCTGTTTCATTTAACTTTTATTTAACACCTTCATTTTGCAGTGTAATATTTAAAATGTGTGATGCCTCCGGTTCATACTGACCATTCCTTGTGCACTCATCTGCAGCCTGTCCATCCACACATCCACTTTGTGTCAGAGAATGCACTGTTTTCCTGTATTTGTACACAAGTAGATCCTAGCCTTTATCTGGGTGCAACAGAATAAAAATCAAAACTAGTCAAATTTAAAAAAAAAAAATGCAAACCAAAGATTTTCTTGCCCACACAGTCTATACGTTTGTGTTATATCACAGGTACTATTTTGCTTATTTAGATTAAAACCACAGTTTCAATAACAGCTGCAAACATTAAGAGAGTCCTTCAAAGTACATTAATTAGGCTAAAACATGGGTTTTAATCATGGTTCACTTGAGATGGTTTAAGACAATTCTTTCAAATTTGGCCATCATTAAATGACTGAAATTACTACTTCTCATTGCAACATAAGGAGTGGTTGTTCTACTTCTTTAATGAGAAGTAAAATTTTAATATAAAAGGCATAGAAATTAAATATCCAGAGGGGTTTTTTTTAAACTGAACCACAGATGCAGTGGATCTCCCTTTCTGCATCTACAGGCTCTCATATTTAGAACATTTACTTTCCAATTACTATTTAGCAACAGTACATTCTCATCACATATAACTACCAACGACTGACTCTCACACATAGCTATAACATTTTATCAAGTTCTGCATATGAACATTACACTAACTTGTAAATAGCTGAAGACAAGACTTGCAGCCAATGATTCAAGCACAATTAATAGTGACAAGAGCCATGAAAACTATGTATGTATGAGACAGAAAGTAACCAGAGTGAATATGCACAAAGAATATTGTAACAGGAGAAGAAATACTTGGGAAGAAGCAGGTGTTGCCATTGCTTCAGACCTCTATTTTAGGACAGAAGCACATTGCCCAACATTGTCTAAGACAATATTTCTGCAAATACTGTAACTCTTCACCTTGCATATCCCCACTCCGCCCCAAAGTCTTACTAATCAATGTAAAATTATCCTATAATCAAACCACCAACCTTAAAAAACCGAAACAGTTGTCATGTGTACCAAGAATCCTGACTATGTAAATCTATGCTTGAACAAAAGGAGGTGTAAGTTATTTTTGGGATGCCATCGCAATCAAAGAAACCTGCATCTGTATGGTGACATGGTCAGATGGGAGCTAAGCCAGCACTGCTAAAAGCTCACTATTTTTGCCATGTTTATACAGCATTACAGGATCACAGAAGTAACTAGGTTGAGATCATTGAGTCCAACCTATGACCAAACACCACCTTGTCAAGTAGATCCCAGCACCAAGTGCCACATCCAGTCTTTCCTTAAACACCTCCAGAGATGGTGACTCTGCCATCTCCCTGGGCAGCCCATTCCCATGTGCAAACACCCTTTCCGTGAAGAACTTCTTTCTAATGTCCTATTCCTAGTATCCAGAAAATAGTAACTATGTCATTGCATCTGTCCTCTGCAGCTGCATTTAAGAGGAATAGCTCTGTGACTTCTATTATAACAACTGCAAGCAGTTGCTACTGTCACTGTGAAAACACCTGGCTTAAGAAATGACAGAAAGAGAAAACAGAGTACACAGAAGCTGGTATCTAGCTCTGGTGTTCTGATATAGCTGCATTACACAGCTAGCTGATATGGTGTTTCTCTACAGCAGTAGTGCTGGAGCTTTATAGGATGCGCAGAAATAAAGAGACTGGGTATTGTTAACTGATGTTGCCTGGAAGTAGCCTGAGGTCAGGATAACCTTCCATCAACTCCCATGTTACCAATGGCTCTCTGTCCTCTCTGTCCAGCTTGTTTTAGAAAAACAAAGAAAAGACACAGATGTGAAAAGATAAAAGTAGTAATCAGGATACAGTTAAATTGTATGAACACATGACAGAACTATGTAATAATGTAATTAATTTTCTAAATAGCACTAGAAATATCCTACAGATGTCATGGACTATCTGTAGCAGGGTATCATCCTTCATCTTTTTTTTCCTTGCAGATTTCTCCTCCCCCTCCCCCTCCATTTTTTATATTGTGGTGAACACATTTCACCCTTTAGAATGTTGTGATTTATGATTCTAAACGGTCTTCATATTGGCAAAGCTAAGAAAGGTCATATTACCACTCTAATTGGCAAGTTAAGCTTCATAAACAGGCCCTTATTTCGTCAGTGATGTTATTTAAGCCTAAGGTCAACCTGGAGAGAAGCTGGCTTGGGAAGATCCATGGTAGAAAAAAATATACCTTTCCAACAAAAATAAACCTCTGTCGTGATATTCAATTTACATTCTCTGAATGAATCTAGAATCTTTCAGATAGCACTAAGCTTCCTGAATTTCAAATAAATCACAGAAATCTGTACTTCCTTGTTCAGTTTCTCTGAAAGTTGGTGTTTTTCAATAGCAAGGCACCAGTGGATACACCATCACAGCTTATTGCTTGTGACAAGCAAATATCAACTATGACAAGAAACAGTAGCTATACTCCGGTTAGCAGTAAAAGGTCATTAAGAACAGCTTCTGTAACTTCTCTGCAGTTAGGCTAGCTAGGCCATTCACAATGAGTAATCAAACTGTGGCTTTTCAAATCAAAAAATGAATAAAACTCTTAGTAAGAAAAACATTTTCCCTTCTGATAAAGTTCTCTTCCTTAACATAGATTTTTTTCACATTATCAATATATTTTCCTATATTCATATAAATACCTTTTAAACGCAGGTGATATCCTTTTTATTCCTCTTTGAGGAAACTCTTCACCATCTAACTTAGCAATTAGTGTGTCTTCCCTACTGGAAGAACAATCCAGCTGTTTAAACAATATTTGCAACATATGACATCTTGCAGCACATTCTTTTGGACCTTACCATTTATTAAGGGCTAATTGATTTAGTAGCTCAACTTCTCTCAACTTTCACAATCGTACAAGCATACCGTAGAGCGTCATTCATTCTGTGCATAAAGGGGGTGTGTAAATGCGCAAAATGTGTAAATGAAAGAATTCTGAAACTCAGGCTGATTTGTGTGAGTAAAGCAAAGTGATTCTTCCCCAGGCCAGCTTTGATATACTAATCTTTTACTGTTTCACACATGAAACTGAAGCAACAATGAGAAAATGTTCACATCACTGGTGAAGGATATAATCCCATGTACTATTGAATAACACTGTTGTATTCCCTTCTGTGAAACTTTGCCCAGTAAACTTGTCTTTACAGTGCAGCTTAAAATCACTATTAAAAACTATTAGTCTTGAAAAAGAGTCACAATAGTTGCTGACTTTTCCTTCTCTTATAAAGCAAACATTTATATTAACATACTATTATTGAAGCTTTTTTTTTGTAAATTCTATTATAGTTGTTTTTACTAGGTATGTACAAAGCAACTTTTATCCATCTTTATAGAAATCAAAATATTAGAAAAAAGCTTTAAACTATGCAAGAAACACATCAATATCGTTATTTTACAAAAGGATATATCAACATTTTTATTAAGAGAAACATGAGAAGAAAATATTATGAGTCTAATTATATACAAAATCAAATATAATAATAGAATCCAAATATTCTACACTTATATTACCTGGCACAATATGAGATGCAATGTCACTTAATTGTACAGGTGGAAATATTTTTGGACCTGTAAAAGATCCAAAATTTTACCTCATTCCATTTCATGGAAGAAATTTTTTAAAATTTAGGGATATCTTGAGCAAAATTACAATAAACACAGTAAATAAATCTTGAATAAAACCAAATACCTAAAAAGAATATGGATAACCAGCATTCACAGTGACTGAAGGAAGAGGTGTTGATTGACAGAATTACTTTAAAGAGTTGTAACAGCAGAAAGCTTACTAAAATTGATACACTTAACTAGGCTAAATTGAAACTTTTGAAATAATAATCAATGATTAGTGATCCAGCAAGAATAGCTATCCTTTATAATCAAGAGTTGTTTGAAGAGTTATTATTGAGGTACTAGTTGGTATTCAAGCACTCAGCTCTTTTACTCACTCACACAACAGAGCTACGTTGAAGATGGGGCCAGTTTGACATTGCCTAAGACAGTCATATAGGATCCAGTATAGTACACAAAGAAAGTTCTTGACATTTTTGAAAGCTTTGAGCTAGATTTTTTTTGTTATATTGTTTAAAAAAAATTAAACAAACAATAAATTTTTTTTTTAGAAAATTTAGAAATTTTTTTTTTTAGAAAATCTATCCTCCCAGACACATGGGTGATTCAGCCATCAAAATTCGTCCTCAGCCACTTGTAACTTCACCTAAGCCAGATTACCTGCAACTATTTCCAGACATGGTAACAAAGCAATAAAATAAACAAAGATTTCCAACAGATCCACAAAGTTTTACTAGGAAAGCAAGTAAGGAGCAACTCATAACTCTTAGAGAAAAGGTTTAGTGTCTGCAAATTAAAAATGTTTATATTTTCCTATGCATTTTAAAAAAACCTCACTCTTTACTAATTTTAGTATATCAAAGTAGTTCATAAAATAAAGGAAAAATGCAAAGATTTTAATAAAGGCTTGGCACACAATCAACATTAACTTTCCACAGACAGAAAATCAGATCTTATAAATCCCTATTAGCATTTAGTCCTGTAATGGTCAATATGAATGCAGCAAAGAATCTTTTGTCCCGTGAATGTTCTTCACAAAAAGGTTACCTTGTAGCTACAAATGCAAGCATAATGTACATGATCAGACTGAGCTTTTCCAAATTCTAAACTCTACTTTTCCCAGCTTTGGCCATAAAGAAATTATAATGTCTGTTGATTTTGAACTCTTGAAAAGTGCAAAAGAAATAGATATACACTTGAGAAGACAGGCTGGGTAACTTGGAGTTTAATATTGACAGGTGGGGGTTAATTTTTTTTTAGTCAAAATGTTAACTAACTGTATCAATAGTTCTATACATTCTTCATCTGCTTCCGAATTGTACAAACTACTGACATTAAGTATCTTTAATATCTATCAGATATATAGGTCTTCTGAGAATTTTCGATATACAGAAAAGATGAGGCAGTGAAGTCAATGAGCATCAGATGGAGTCCTGGGAAATGGGAGTCACTTGGTCGTGAGCATTCTCGTGAATCATCTGTGACATTAGCACTAGTATATATTCTAAGCTTGATGATCCTTGTATTCCCATTTGTAAGTGGTACTGCTGGTGTAGTTCGAAAGCACGTTAAACTCCCAGTGTTGTAAATTAATTCTGCATCTTCTGTTAAAAAGGTGCTTCCATTTGCAAGTTGAAATTCTATTTTTCGTGCAAATAATTTTAAAAGATTTTATTTAAGTTGCAATTACTTAAAGTTGTATTACTTTATTATTGAAGAGATTTCAAATTGTTGCAATTGTGTCAAGGGAAGTTGTTTTCTGGCACAAGGAATTAGAGAACATGGTTGAGTGCTGAAGCAGCTGAAATACCCAAGACTGGCAGAGATGTTTGCTGTGGACTAAAAACAGCTCAGGCGTGTGCTGACTACTCAGCTCACTGAGGAACTAGCACTTGCTTATTTGGATAAAAGCCCAGTAGAAGGAACAAACTTGATGTTACTACTGAATCTTTCACCTTATGTTGCTGATGTCTCTACTGCTACTTCTGCGGACGGTAGCTGACACTCCTCCCCATGGATGTGATGTGCCAGAAGAGGGAACTGGAAAAGGGTGATTACAGACTGGTCATCAGCTCCTATTTACAGCTGAACCCCGTCTGTGGAGACTGAGAGCTGACTGACAGCAGGTGCAATGACTGACAATCGACAGCTCTGTGTGCCTCATACCGAGACACCATCAAAAGCAGATTGAGCAGATCTCAATTTCCCTACAGGCTTTTGTAATTCCAATGCATATCCCAATCTTGAACTACTTTAGACACATCCTGAGGTGTCACATATTTGCCATTTGCACTCCAGAACATCATTGTAATTTTCAGAAAACATGTTTCCAAAAGTGACCGAAGCACATCAAGTATTTAGGTGGAAAATATCTCCTGAAATTAGAAAATACATTCTCTTAAAGTAAGATCTGGTACACAATTTTAGTTCTTCCAGCACCAAAACCACTAACCATATCCTACTATGTTATAGACAGAAGGAATGGTCTGGTAGTGTTTTCATGATATTAAAGACAGAATATAAATTTAAAACTTCTATATTGAGAAAATAAACTGAGGTACTCATTGAGGCATACATTAATACCTCATGTTTTCTTTCTGAATCTTTTGAAATGTATTTGTTTTACCAATTGGTTTTTTTTAAATTGAGATGTTAATTTTACTGTCTATAGACATCTGTGCTTACTACATAGCTGCACTGTTATTATGTGTCATTTGGGAAAACGTGCATTTTGTGTATGAAGTCAAGAGACAGAACTTTTAGCTAGTGTCCTCTTACTGAATTCAGTATCTTCAAAATAACTGTATGTTCCATGCCTGCAACTCTGTTTTAATTTTTGGAATGTGTAGCTAATGCACCTGGCAGCATTTGGCTGTGCGGCCACAGCACTGCCATGGGAACTGAGAAGAGGCAATATTCACTGCTGGATTTCAATATGAATCATACCCAGTTAGTATGGCATGGGACTAGAGATCAGAAAAGCTACTAACTGCATTCTATAAACATGCATAACAGCACTAACAAATTCGCTATTTATTCCTGAAGATATTAATTCCCATTTGGACACCAAAAAGCGAGCATGAGCAGAATACAAATCCCTACAACAACCACCTGTGTGGCTAGGAGGAAAAAGGGAAATACATGCTTGGGTGTTAATTTAGGATTATTGCATGGTCACAAACCTTATCAAAAGGCTTTTCACTCACTTACATTCTAAGGCAAGATTGAAGAGCTTTCCTTGACTGTAACAAATTTGATGTTATTTCTGCAGAACTGCATCAACATCAGATATCCCCATAAATCCAACTGCAGGGGGGAAAAAAAAAGTAAAAGAAACTAACAAGGAGTTAGTTAGATCTATCCTAGAAGTTAAATCAATCATGAATACGTTTAATCTCACAAGTATTTTTCTAACAATACACTAGATTTGTAACACTGTAGTATATGCGCTGATTTCTTTTTGAAATAGCATTTGTAAAATTTATGCTGTAGAAAGCAGTAGAAAAGCATGAGGCTGTGTTCATGTAGTATAATGTTGCTTTGATTTCAGCTGACGTAGACTGGTCTAATATGAAGCAGGTTGTTAAAGTGCAACTTGTTAGATATAATTACATATATCCCATTGATATGATATGATACAATATGATATGATATATATCCATACATCTATCATACATACATGCACTATGATTATATACTGTTTTACAATGCATCTCTGAACTTTATTGATCTACACCCTTGTAGGAAAAATAAGATTACTACATACTCTATCGATCCATGCTAAATAAAACATAAGAGATGTCTCAAGGAAACTGATCAAACAATGCACCATCTCAAGAGCAATGTCAATCCAAAGTGTCAATACACTTTGAAGTGTATTCCTACCTCAACTACCTTCAATTTGATAAAAAGAAATCCACCTTCGCCTCTGATTAATCATGATTCAAGTCTTCATTGTTCACTGTTTTATCTGCAAAAGCTCTACTTGCCTTTTCCTCTTTCTGCTCCCCTTTACCTGATGTAGTCTTCCAATACATCATCACCCAGAAAATGCATTTTTCCCAGATTATTTATTACAGTTGGGTTTTTATAAACTTCAAACAACTTTCATTAAATTAAAGCTACCAAATTACTGAAATGTTTCCCTTTCCATCTAAACAAGGTGCAAAGAACTATTTCATGCTAACTATTTCATGACATTTCACTCCAAAAGAGAAATTATTACAAATTAATGGGAAGACTGACATAGATATCAGCCAACTACTCCAATATGTTTGGAGGTTAAAAAAAGACACACACTGAAGCAACAACTGTTGCCTTTATACTATGGTAGACCATTTGCTTAAAATTCTGCCTTGAAAAGGGGTTGCAATTTATTGCACAAGATTTATTCTTTATTTTATAAAAAATAAACACAGCATATCACAGCACATGATGCACTTGAAATTTTGTCACATTCTAAATCTGTCCTTAATATGATCCTACTTTCAGCAGGGAAATAGTCCTAAGCAAAGAATGACCATGACTAATTTTGCCTATAGTGACAAACTGGGCCAAAATATTCATGAAGTTGAGAACACATGCAGGAAGTAAAAGTGGCAGTTGAATGAGTGCAAGTAAACTGAGCAACATCATTTTCAAAGAAGGACATTACAAGTTCTTAAAAACATAACTCAGGATAAATTTACAACATTAAGCATGATTTTCATGGTAGAAAATTAAGGAAAATAAAAGCAATTGTGAATAGTTGTACTGGTGATACTCTGAAGTTTAAGAAGCAAAAAACAAGTCTCTTTGAAAGAGTCTTTTTAAAGAGATGAAGAAACATGGTGTAGTTTTTGTTTTGTCTCATAATTTTTGTTGTAGTACCTAAAAGCCTTTTAAGTATGGACTGCTACACAACTGTACAACTGCAGCAATGGGATCAGAAGGGGGAGACTTAATGCACAGAGATAAACAGATAAACAGATACAGAAATATTTAACTCAAGAGTAACTGAACTCCTAACACACACCAGCTCTCAGAAGCAATTCAAGTTTTATACAACATTATTCTTTATTTTTACCCCTTTTTGGAAAGGAGTTGACTGACTAATGAACTGCTGTGTCATGAATTGCAGCACATTTCAGTGACAATAGACAAAATGTTCTAATTAATTTGAAAACAATTCAGTGGAATACACACAGCTGTTCAAAAAGCACACAAAATTTGCACCAGCTCATTTAAAAAGGGCATCAGGAAGATTTCACTGATTTGATCTCAAGGTATTTCTTATCCTTTCTATACTTTTCTATAAATTTATGCACAACTCACTGTGATCACTTTCCACATTTTCCCAGTTTTTAATTAAGCACTGCTAAAGACTTCTCCCCAGAAATATCTTCCATTATTGTTTGGTATTTGGACATTTTTCCAATATATTTGGAAAATACAGAATATCAGCATGCAGTTAGTAGCACAACTGTTAGATATAAAGTTGGACTATTAATGAAAAATTATTTTCATATCTCCACTTCACATGCTCTTTGTTATTTTACTAGAGATACACCACTTGGAACACAGATTTGATGAAACAACATGCATTAGAAACATCTAAAAAACCCTAGTTTTATGCCACACTAATGCCTGATAAACTGAAATTATTTAGTACAACACTTAAAATAGTATTTAAGAGCATGATATGATCACTTTTTACATTTATATTTTGCAACAGTGTAAATGTTTGGGGGAAAAAAGGAAAATCTAATTCACACTATACCTGACAGTTCATTTCGTAAAACTGAGATTACTTCCCATCTCATTTGTAACATCTAAACAGTAGAAGACCTCATTTTCAAGAAGTATAGATAGAACTGTGTATCCACAAATAAATATGTGTATGAGCTGCTCAGTTGTCTTGATTCTGAGCAGCAACTCTATACACAAAAGATCCTAAAAAATATCTGCAAACCATTGTGTAAATTTACCCACATGGACTAGATCTTGAAAAAAAAATCCAAGTATTCTTTTCTGTGTCTTTGTAACAACTGTATTTTGCTATTTAAGTATAACAGATAACTACACTCAGTCTATGGAAGTAAACAGTTTCCCGTTCCTATGTGTAAATTTTTAGATAGCCTTTGGAGAGGTTTATCAGAACACTTAAAGTTAAGTCTTTGAGAGAAGCTGTGAAAAGGGCACAAGTTAAAGAAGAATCAATTGGTAAGGCCATTGTCACTCACAGAAATGAAGGACTAGTAACCAGCTGGAGAAAGAATCACACAGACACATGCACAAAAGCATATGTACACTTATGCCCTGACACACCAGCACAAACACTATTTAGATTTATAGAAAATGAAGCAGAGCTTTATTGACTAATGAATAATCAAAAAAAAAAAAGATATTTCTATTAAAATATTAAAGAGAAACTTTCCATTAATTGCATGAATTTCAGGAAAAATATCAAAGCAATAGACCTATTACCTAGTGTTACCACCATAATTTCGACTCTAAGATGGCGAAAAGCTTTGATATGCTTCATTACATTTAAAGTGCTTTGGGCAGGGGTGGGACTTCCCCTCCATCCGAAACCATGTTCTTGGTTACTGTTAGCAAGTTACTATTTAGGTATTTTTCATGGAAGAAGGCAAAAGCTCTTTGCTCCAAGACAGAGATCACCTCATATTTGACTAATTCAGCAGCAGCAGGAACCTATGAATAACTTCCAGAGAGGGGAGGACTTACTCAATTTATCACAGCAGTAAATTCCCAGTAGCTAGGAAAGGCTCAAATGAGAATGCTTTACACTTATTCATTCACATTAAGGGCAACAAGGTTCTTTCCATATCCCGCAGCATGTTATCTCAAAACAGCACAGGTTACCATATGTATTCTCACCTAATGCTGCACAATGTCAGCTACATCGATTTCTCACATATTCGCACATTGGGAGGGGGTAACAAACAAACAATATGGGAAAATCATCTAAACAAACAACAAACTAAAACACATCAGTATTGCATTTTACACACAAGCAACAAGTGATTTGCTTCTCCTTTCCATACATGACACACTGAATAGCCGGAGTCAAAACAGAAGGAAGTCACCAACTAGAAAAATAGATAAACAATTCCAAGCATTATTACAAGAAAATGCCAAAGATTTCATAACAAAGACGCAACAATAGGGTAGCAGTGTAAGGAAAAAATATGTGTGCTTATATATTTTTTTATGCTCATACTGAACTTAAAAGTCAGGGAAGAATTCAGAACAGAAATTACACTGTATAAACAACCCCTAAATGCTGTCATTGCATGCAAAGGCTTTACACAAGCATTGGGACATATTTGAAATGAGTACTGAAGACATACCACTGCTAGAACAATGATAATGTAGTTATCCTCTCTGGAATTTGTTCTTTAGGTGTTTCTCATTCCCATTGCTGCCAAACTAATCAAATATAAGGAATGTTTTGGAACAGAAAGGGACAGTAAAAAGCTTTCCATCAAAGCTTATAAATGTGCCCACAAGTTGCAGCTCCATAGAAACAAATACAGATTTCATCATCATGCTTCTTGACCTTTTGTATGAGGAGAGAACATGAAAGTGAGGTACAAAACTAAACAACGACTTAGATCTGGAAGACAAAAAAGTCATAACCAACAAAAAATTGAGGTCAAAAGGACATTTGTCTTTAAGATAGCAAACAATAATTTAAGCAGATTTTTAAGAATTGATTCTCTTGCTCTTTCAAAAAATGCTGTATGATATCTTGAATCAAAAGACATCTAATCTTACTTTATACCTAAACAATAAGGAGCCTAAAATATCTTATTCTCTCTAAAGACTCAAAATTAAAATATGGATATCAGTATTTTCAAAGGAAGATTCAGCTGCATAAGCCTCAGAAACATTCAGTAGCAATCCAAATTCCCAGAAAATATTTTGATTTGGAGTAGATTCTAATTGATTAACAATTTCACTGGAAGAGTTCTTAAGGACTACTGTACTTAATGTTTGTAAGCACAAACACTGTTCAGGCAGCAATAAAAGCTGTAAGAAATCAGTACTGAAGATGTATCTCACTGGAGCACTCAGTATCTAATGTTTCCTTTCTCAGTATATTAGCAACAATTTATCCCTTCCCCACAAAGGTGAAGGAAGTTTTATAATAAAGAGAAGACAGCAGTAACTGATATGATTGCTTAGAGCAAGAAGTAGCTAGAACTTCCAAGACAGAAATCTAGTCTATTCTCTCCCCTGTAGAAGATTTCCTTGCACTACATGGAAAGAACATCTCTGCATAGTCTCCCTTTTGCTATTTCCATTTTTGGCCCACACCTCTATTTATCACTTAATTTTAACCGTTGGAAAGAAGGGCAGTAGGGTTACTCTAGCATGAGAATGTATCACAGCAGCAGAAATTGCCATCTCATGTAGCACACACAGGCCACCTATGAAAGGGCAAAGCTTCTCACTCCATCACTAAGGATGGCTGTTCAGTCAAGGCAATATCCTAGAAAGTGGAAGGATGAAGGATATACATTTAAGGCTCCAGTCTTGGATTAAAGGCTGGAGTAATCTGCTAAACTATGTATCTCTAAAAAGTGTAATGGAGGGGAGAAATATTGGAAAAGATTTTTCATTGTCATTATTCATCCCCCTCCCCCCGCCCCCCCTCGATGAAATTCTCTGAGGCTTAGAAGTGCTAATGACACTTCATCACACCTAAACAACTTACAGCAGCAGCAATCACCTCACTCTAACCTTTATTTCCCATAAATAATTTACCCAAGCCTCTCACAAATCAATCTTGTAATTTCTTACTTTGGGAACTTAGCATGTGTTATTTTTGTGACTTATCCTTTTAAAGTTGAATCAACTCTAGAAGAGCCTGTTTCTGGAACATTATTTGTGATAAATGCAAAGTAAAGATAGCATGGAAAGAGGAGGCAATACACACATTTAATAGCAGTTTTTCCATGCTAGTTACACAACAAAACACTCATAGTCAGGCAAGGTAAAAATAAGGAGACACAAGATGAGACATGAAAAGGATGTTGTTATCCTCTTCCCAAAAATTAATGCATGTACACTACTTGCCTAAAAGTCCAAATTAGTTGTCATACTAGATTTGTGTAAAGCTTTAGGAAAGAATGGTGTGAGGGCTCTTTATAGAAAATTACACAAGTGGAGGATATTTCACTAATTAACACCCCTTCTCGAAGAAATGCTTATGTCCTTTAAAGATAAGCTTCTTTTAAGTAGAGAAAAGACCCTAAATATTTGCAGAGCCCTGACTTCAACATCTGTTGGTATTCTCTACACACAAGTGTGCTTCTGTGTGCATGTTTATCAGAAGAGGTCATCAGGGGCTTGCTTGGTTTATTCATCATTTTAAGGCACTCCTATTTGCAAAGCTTCTGTTAATGTCAGTGAAATCTAACCCAGACAGAAGTTTCAGAGGTCACATATTTGGCATGCTACATTTAGAAACCCAAGTACAAAGTTGATGAGGACGCTTCAAACACAGGGGATTACAGCGGAAATAGGTCTCCTTATACCAAACTGGCTATTGAGCAGATTCAGGGAAGAACACACCGAGACTGCATGATGATATTAAAGCTCTTATTCTTGCTTTATTTTATCCACTGACTAAATCAATTTTGCCATTTGGCAAAGCCTAGCACAGAAATAACATTTTATTTTTAATACAACAGAAGAGAAATAGACATGAGGCACAAAATCATGTACTACATGACCTATAAAAAGCAGATACTTACAGTTCGTAGGAACTGTATTTCATCTTCCCCTCCTTCACCCCCTTCAGCCATGGCTCTTGAGGAGTCAGCTCTGCTGAGGCTGATCGCCTCCACCGTCGGCTCACTGCGCTCTGTACTGCTCCTCTCCTATCAGTATTAGCATATAGCTAATCCACAGCCATATAGGGAGCTCAGCTAACTCCACTGCACTGCAGACTGTCAGTCAACCCCCTCACTGCCAGAGCCAACTGCGCTGCTTTTCCAGCTCATAGCAAGCAATTCTCTCCCTTTTCTCTCTACCGTGGAGGCAAAACCCCCTACAGTTAAGGTATTGCAGGAAGCATTATATGCATCACTAGGTGTTGATTTTTTTCCCCTCCAGATACTGTCTGGGCAGAACAACAATAATGGTGAAGTGTTAATAAAAGCAGAGCCTGAGCTTCCATTTTCACAGATGAGGATAGCAAATTTTGAACTGAAATGTATCAAATTCAGCAATTCTGAACCTACTGATTATGCAGCAGAAGGATGTAATCGTGATTATCACAGGACAAGCTGATTTTGACAGCAGGTATTTTCAGCTTTCTTACAATAATTTCCATTTCTTGATTCTCTGCATAAGCAGCTGCAAATCTGATTTCCAAGATGACTTCATGATCTGAAGCAACCATGTGTAGTTATTTGTGCTATCCCTTTACATGGAATTTATACCTATATCTTAAGGGCTTTATCTGTACCTTTTCAGAACTACACCTGAATATTTTTAGAACATGGTACATATTTACTTCAGAATCCATAAAACACAGTTATGTTAAAATAAAACTTAAAATAACTTTAAATTCTAGTTCAATAATGAAGAAATTTGTAATTAATGAAGATTACTATTTATTACTTCAATATGGGCATCTAATGAAGGGAAAATATAGACCAACACCAGAACAAAATTTAATTAAGTGAAGGGAGTAAAACAAAAAGGACACAAGGAAATAGAAGAAAGCACTGAAGAGGCTCTAGCCAGCCATTCACTGTGTGATCTTGAATATTGTGATAAGATTGCAACCATAGCCTACCCCTACATTCAACCCCTAAGAAGAATTATTCAAACTTTGTGCAGTCCCTATTTAACTCAATACATTCCTTCACAGACTACCATATCCATACAGTGTTTTTCTCAATAAGAACATATTTATGGTTTGCAAAGGAAAACATAGGTATAATAGGGGAAAAATCTCTTTCCTGGGGTCACAAGGACAAATGTAGCACACCGAAAACTGAAACTGAATACTCTGTGCCCACAAGCTAATAACTTATGGACAACTGTCCTCTGGACACGAACTCAATGCACACTGCCCTTCCACTCCCCAAAATTAATGGTATTCTGATTTTGCACTAATTAAAATAAGAATAGTCACAAGCCAGAAAATAAGATGCCCAAGATTTTCTCTCCTTGATGGGCAGAAATCTTTAAAAAATGTTTTATTTCACTCTGTCTTATTACCCTGAGAAAATTAATCCAAAAAATTATGCTATTCACATTACTCAGCAACAGGCAATTTCAGGTCAAAAGCAACTCAGAAACCTTTCGTTGATATAGTAATACAGGCTCTCCCTGCCAGTCCATCCACCCCCTTTTCCCAACCCCACCGTTTTTGTTGGTTGCTGTGAGGAAGAAAAAGATCTTTGTGCAAGGCAAAGGCAATGTGGCAGAAAAATGTTTCTCTGAAGTTCCAGAAAACTGATATGGGTGGCATTTGAACATCCATTTTTGTGTTTGGGGCTTTTTTGTGGTGTTTATTTTAACTCCAGCCATCTTCGGATCCATCTGTTATCTCACTGCTCATCAATGAAAAGAACACACCATAACTGATCTTCCTTATGGAATACTGTTATTCCAGAAAAAAAAAAAATCTGAGAAGTGGGGAAAATTTGCCTAAAAACAAAGAGTGCCATTCAGTGATTTTACTAAAAGAGTGGCAGTGAGGCCTACTATGACACATGCTTATCTATACATTTATATTCTTTTCTACTTTACATTCTAGTGGAAGGTTTCCTTGACCAGAGTAGGTGAAGATGGGTGTTGGAACTAGATGATTTTTAAGGACCCTTCCAACCCAAACCATTCTATGATTCCATCATATCCACAATGGATTTGACAGATATTGCATGGCAAAACCTACGCATGCAAGGACAGCTTTTCTGTAACATCTTAAATGAAACAACCTTTCAAGTATACTACTTCACTTTAAAAGATTATAAGTAAGAAATAACTAAAAACCTGAAAAAATAAGCACAAAGTGCTGAATTTCCTTCACAAATAGAAATCAATGTCATTGAGTATATGTGCTGGCCAAATTTTATTTCAGTTATGCAATAAGTTTTCCAGATAGTAATTTCTGAACATGCAAAGCTGAGATTAATCCACCTGAATCAAATGAAAGGGGAAAAATACATAACTTTTCAAGTGTTTTCCTCATATGTTGGAGTATTCCATTAAAAGGCTTCCTATGGAATGGAGAAAATTTGGAGTAAAATAATATATTTGTATCAGTTAATATATATAGTTATAGATATCTATGTCTGCAACTCCTAATAAGGCAGATAGAGAGGTTACCAATTTTTTCCTTTAGCAGACATCAACGTGCTGGGATATTTCTTTGAATTTCTTTAAACAAGTGACAAAACATATGAAAAAAGGAATATTGGGAATATCTTGAGCATTATAACAGAGATTAGGTAAAACTCTGATTCATGTCAAACCAGTAGGTTTGGAGTTTTGTTTGTAAGTTCCTCTATTGTTTGACACTCATCTTTACAAAGTATTCCATGCATTGTTTTGGGAAACATTATCCTGCCATAATAAACAAAATATTTTTGTTAGATTTCCTTTTTAAAATTGTCAGTTGTAATGCAAAACAATTGCATAGCAGTTCTTCTCCCTAGGTTTTTTTCCTGCAATATATTTAAGGAAAAAATTATTCACCTACTACAGCACAATGAGATTCACATCTCCTCAAGAGATGTTTTCTATCTAGGACTTCCCCATTGCTACAAGGCTGAGATCTGGCTGTGATGATCACACACAGTGTATATATATCTATGTGTAGAGGTGTATATATATATATATGCATATGTAAATACACAGACACTCTGCTTTACTGGGTATGATTGCAAAGCGCAGCATTCCCCTGTGAGAGCCACATAGGTCCTACAATCTGAACTGTGACCACTTCTGTGTTTTATGATACTCTATTCATCCCAAGGAATCCTGAATCTTTAATTTAGCACTTTTGGTCCTAAACACACTCTGGACAGAGTTCATGGTACTTTAAAGCCATCAGAAGGACTTTTCCACAAACCAAATCTAAGGAAAACTTCCTTTCAGTTTTCATTACAAATATGTACCCTGATATCCTTCAACATAAGCTCTCCCCTCTCACTGAGGCATTCAGGCTAACTGACTCTTCATTTTTCTTTGGTTGTAGGACAGAATTTTTATAGTAGCAGTAGCCTGACCAAAAAATAGTAAGATGGATACTATAAAACAAAATAAACAATCATCATTCTGTAAAAAAATGTATAATCTGAACAATCAGTAAAAAACTTTGGTTGTGTGTTTATTTTACCTTTATGAAGATCAACTTAACATGCCCAGTCAAAGATGAATCAAATACCAAGTAGAAGATATTTACAAAACCTGCAGTGGTTATATATGCACGCTGACATTTTAAAAAGTACAGGTAACCAAGGAGTCAGTTGGGTGAGGAATCAAAACTAAATTCTCCACTGATAATTACAGGCCTTAGTGCTAAAAGTTAGGTGCTGCTTAAAAGAGTGTCATATCTCTGCATTTTTTATATGCCTCTTAAGTACAAAGAACATTCACAAATACAGGTTTTAAAATGCCATTAAAGGAAAAAAAAAATGTTTTCTTTACAAAAACTTCACAAAAGTATTCATATTCATTATGTTGAATATCTTCAACAGTCAGCTCCTTGTTCAGTTCATAAATGTTAGATGCTTAAACAGGTGAACATTTCATTCACCAAAGAGAAAACTACTTTTGTGAATATTCAATAAAAAAGGTTTGCTTCTGGGTTTTTTAATGTTGTCATTTTGTCTTGTTACTTGGGTTTTTCTGAGCTTTTTTTTAGGGGGGTGGTTCTTTTTATTTTAGGCTAGAGGGATTGCATTAAATTTTCATGTGGAAAATGTAGGATTATGGTCAAAGATTTCCTCAATTTTTAAAAACAAAAAAAACCCCTTTGATGCCATCTCTATATGAAAGCATAAAGAGTACTATATAATGTTTCAGAATTCATAACATAGTATCAATATTGCTTGTAAGACCTGATTCAGTGGCTTTCTAAGGAAATTCAGCACTACTTAAAGCAAAATGAAGAAAGAACCGTATCTCAAAACCTCATTCGCCAATGATCAAAACTTTATGTTAGATTGCCACCTGGTGGCAACATTTAAAAAAGATTCTGTGACTGGATAAGCATAACAGTTAATATTATTTTAGCCTAAGATATTAGGAGTCTTATTTCCAGTTTTACTATAGATTATGCAATACATTTGTCCACAGTAGACAAACCTCCCTGCTCAAGCAAGGTCATCCTAGAGCACTTGGCACAGGATTGTGTCCAGACAGTTCTTGAATATCTCCAGTGAGGGAAACTCCACACCCTCTCTAGGCAACCTGTTACAGTGCTAAGTCAACTGCACAGTAAACAAGTTCTTTCTCATGTTCAGGTGGAACGGCCTGTGCATTCACTTTCTGCCCATTCCCTCTTGTCCTATTTCTTGGCACCACCAAGAAGAGCCTGGATCCATCCTCTGACCCCCTCCCTTCAGATACTGACAGACAGATTGATGAGGTCCCCTCTCAGCCATCTCTTCTCGAGGCTGAACAGCCCCAGCTCCCTCAGCCTTTCCGTGTAAGAGAGATGTTCCAGTCCCATCATCATCATCATCATCATCATCGTTGCCCTTCACTGGATCCAATCCAAGAGCTCCCTGTCTCTCTTGTCCTGAGGAGCCCAGAACTGGACACAGCACTCCAGGTCAGGCCTCACCAGGGCTGAGTAGAGGGGCAGGATCCCCTCCCTCGACCTGCTGCCAATGCCCTTCCTAATGCAGCCCAGGATCCCCTTGGCCTTCCTGGCCACAAGGACACACTGCTGGCTCAGGGACAGTTTCTTGTCCACCAGCACCCCCAGGTCCTTCTCCACAGAGCTGCTTCCCAGCAGCTCAGCCCTCAGTCTGTGCTGGTCCATGGGGTTATTCCTGCCCAGGTGCAGGAGCCTGCACTTGCTGTTTTTGATTTCAGACAGTTCTTCTCTGCCCATCTCTCCAGCCTGCTGAGGTCCTTCTGCAGGGCTGCACAGCCTTCTGGGGTATCAGCCACTCCTCCCAGCTTTGACTCATCAGGGAACTTGCTGAGCAGACATCTCCCCTCCATCCAAGAAATAAATGAATTAAGGTAAAGAATTATAGACCCAATGGTGAACCTAGGGGAATGCCACTAGTGACAAGCTCACAAAGAGACCCAGTGCCAATGATTATAATGCTCTGGGATCTGCTGTTCAGCTAGTTCTCAATCCATCTCACTGTCCACTTGTCCAGTCCACACTTCCTGAGTTTGCCTATGAGGATGCTGTGAGGGACAGTGTCAAAAGCCTTGCTGCAGTCAAGGTAGACAACATCCACTGCTCTTCCGTCATCCATCCAGACAGTTGTTTCATCATAGAAGGCCTCATCCACTTCCTCATTCTGAGTGAGGTTAAGCAGTGTAAGAATTTAACTAATTAAAATAAATAGAAATGCCAGTTTTGTGTCTTATAACAGTTGCATGATATAGTAAGATTATCTCTGGGAAATCAAAACCATTCCCGGTCTCAAAATGACGCCAATACCCAATTTTGTGTTTCTGCTTCATATTATTATATATTATATGGACAAACCTGTATTTTTAAGCTTGCTTTATTCTTGAAATATCTGTCATATATTCCTAAATCTTATCCATCTCTCATAGATGAAGCATGACTGTTTTAGCATAATTTTCTATAAGCATATGAGCACAGACTGTTTTGATGACCAATTAAGAAATTTTAATGAGTGATTTTCAAGGTTTTGAACAAAGTTCACAGAAACTACATTATAATTTTACAGAAGTGCCTATGGCAACACATTATGAAGAACCTGGAGTTTGTGCAAAGAAAATATCAGCCCATCTGCCAACAGAGAACTGCATTAATTCAGTTTGAATTCAATAAAAGCATGACCAGCCATTTCCAAAGAACTGAAACAGAAAAAATTCTGCACTTGCAATGCCAAGTAGCTGCCTCCCCTAATGTGATACAGAATACTGACATAAGTCAAGTGATAAATTCTCAAACTATAATATAACAGAATTAAGACTTACCATTTAGTTAGTGTTTCTCTTGCATCTATGTAATTCAAGAATTACCACCAGAAAACACCACAACCAGTTCAGCTAATTATAGAGCTGCAACCATAAAAATAGTCTTAATTTCTGTAAAAATCTCAAGGCTTTCTAAATGCCAACTTCCTTCAAGACTATTGTAATTGCTGTCAATAAAATTACTATAGCTTTTCTAATCCAAACAGCTGAATATTAACAGATGGCATATATACAGTGTTTTGTATTCAGCTATGTTGTTCAGTTGTGATTGGTAAAGTAAGTGTCCCAACACTGTTTTTGAATTGCCGCTGAGAAAATTGTTCAAGCACTTTTCATTAGATTTACTTTGGCTTATGATTTACCTTTCTTTTCTCAGAACTTTTACACATAAGTATTTAATTACTTTATATAAAATTTTTATATAAAAATAATCCACATTTTTAAACTCCATGGACTACTTCAATAATCATTCCTCTTCTAAAGAGAATTAAAAGCATGTCAATACACACTCTGCCTTAGAGAAAATTACTTATGGTCATTTATTGAAAATATTGAACTTCTTTAATCATTTCATATTTTCTACTGACATGACCCCATAAAGCCAGTTCGGCTTGAGATCTTATGGTACCATAGAAAGAAATAGAGCCTAAGAAAGGTGCAGTTTCTATTGCACGCAATTTCTAGTGTATCACAAATTAATCCCAGTCAAACACAGTTCCAGAAAAAGTGCTCAGAAGAGAGGACAGTTGTGACTGGGACAAGAATCAGAGAAACTTGCAATGTAAGTTGATAGCATCCTACTTCCCAACTTTAACACTTACACTGGGGGAGACCCACATTGGAGCACGGGGATGCCTGAGAGGAGGCTATGATCCCCTGGGAGGCCTGGAGTGCTGGACCAGGATCCTGGCAGACACCTGCAGACCCATGGAGACAGGAATCCACACTGGAGCAGCTCCCTGGTAGGACTTGTGACCCTGCAAAGGACCCAGGCTGGAGCAGGCTGTGCCTGAAGGACTGCACCTCATGGGAAAATGACCCATATTGGAGCAATCTGTGAAGAACAGTTTCACTCGGGAGCAATGTTGGAAAAGTTCATGGGGGACTCTCTCCTGTGGGTGGGACCCCACACTGCAGCAGGGGAAGGACTCCTCTCCCTGGGCAGTGGCAGAAACAACAGGATATGAACTGACCATAACCTCCATTCCCTCTCTCCCTGCATCCCTGGGGGAGAGGGTAGAGCTGGGAAGGAGGGAGGAGTGGGGGAAAGGTGTTTTTAAGTTCTATTTTTACTTCTTATTGTCTTGCTCTGATTTTGTTAGTAAAAAATTCTATTAATATCTCTAATTGTAGCCTGTTTTGCCCATGACAGTACTGGATGAGTGATCTCCTCCTGTCTGTTTCTCAGCTTATGAAACTTTTGCTATATTTTCTCACCCCTGTGGAAGGAGGGTATAGAGAAGCTTTGGTGGGTGTCTGGCATCCAGCTAGGGTCAGCCCACCACAATTACTTTAACACAAGCCACGCTAGATATGTTATTTTAAATTTAGAAAGGTGACCTCTTATGTTTATAAGTCCACCATAACTGCAAATAATCATGCAACAGATACACAAGCCCAAAATAACATCTCTATATATACATATATATATATATGCTCAGTAAGCACAGCATCTCCTGTAACAAATGACAACCTTGATATAATTAGTAAAATTTAAAATTCAGTAAATGTGACAATAGAATTCTTACTGTTGAGATTATATTTATATTCCGTGAATTTATTGATTTGGATGATTATGAGCTAGTACTGACAGTCATGACTGCTGACCATGGCAACTGATGCATAAAATATTAAAGGAGATTATATGAAAAAATTGTCATTAAGTTTTTAAAAAACCACATATTTTTCCTCACTTCTCAATGACTAAAAATCAAGAAGTCTAAAATTTTCTCCCATAAAATGACTTGTGCTGTACTGAGTGCTCCTTGGTGTAGCACAAACTTATTGATCTGTATTGCTGTGTGCTTTAGAAGAAGTAGCCATTCTCACTTCTACCTTTATGCATATTCCTATTTATTCACCTCTTTGTTTACTTGGTTTTACTTTCAAGTTTTGTTGTCAATTTTATACAGCTTTAAACAGACAATTTAATATCCAAACATAAGGCTTTTGTCACAAATTGTTAATGAAATGTTTTTTCTTAACTGGAGCATAGACGCTGTGAATGCATTAATCTTACTTGTGTTGCAGCAAATAAAATGTGCTGGAGATGCCTTAATTAACTTTTGTAACAAGATTCTGAAAATATTAGATATGATCTCTTGGGAAAATGTAGAAACCAATTATGAGACTAACTCTTCCAAATATTCCCAAGATAAAAGAGTCTAAATCTGAGAAAAAAAAAAATCAATAAAAAATGCAATAAAAAAATCTGCTTTCATCATCTACTTTGGACTAATTTAGGTTCAAGAGCTCTTCTAGAAATGTGTAGTTTAATTATTTGCATTTATCTACTGGATGCTAGAAAAGGAATATACTTACTTTAATCAATTACAAAGAGATTTTGCTCTCTAGATAAAGCAGTCCTAGAAGCCCAAGTTTAACTAGGAACAGGTATTAGCCCAGATAGAGAAGGCTGTGATCACTCAAGACTATTAGATGGTCTAACCATCTTTAACAAAGAAAACTGTTCAAAAATTGTGTTAAGTCGTTTAATAAAGAAGTAAATTTTTAAAAATAGGGCAAGGATATGTTGTTCAATGCTGTTTCAATTAGTGCACTATCCTACTAAGTCCAGTAAATTGTTTAGGGTCAGTGTACCTCAGCCTGACCACAGAATGGTTTTTTAAGCCCTCTCTCACCTTCAGCGGATCCTGTGCTGAGCTTTCCTAACTGGTTTTGCCGTGGTCATGCAGAGGGGACCCTGCTGGTCCTGTTAACTGAGAAGCAACGAGACCTGCCACATCCTTCCAGGAAAGAGGAATCATCTCAGTTCGGAGTCAGCTCGATCTAGGGAGGGATCGAGCATGTTGCGCTCTGCTCTACTGCACCAAGCAGTGAGGTTCGATGGCCGGGCTCGGGGCGGGAGCGCAGCCCTTTCCTGGGGGAAAATCCCCACCCAGGGAGGACGAGGGCCCGGGGTCCCGCTCTCTCCCGGGCCCCGCCAGCGGAGGCGTCGGCCCAGTAGGGCTTGGGACGGCCACACCACCCCGCAGAGCCAAGGCTGCCAGGAGTGACTGCCTTCGCCGCGGGCAGGTCCGAACGGCTCCCCGAGAAAATGCTTGGGCAGAATAGGCCTAAACAGATGTACTCAGGTTTGACACGTCTCTGCGTTATTACAGCGGTGGTCTCGGTGCGCTTAGTCCGAACTGCACAGAGAAACCCTGCTGCTCAAGGGCCGCTGTCCCGGGCGCTCAGGGGTGCCGGGGCAGCCGTTCTGCGGGGTCCAGGCCGCCCAAAAAAACAATCAGTTCTTTGTTACCTAACTTTTGTAAGCATAGTTAAATGCCACCTGCCCCACCGAGTTTCCTCAGGGAAGAGAGGAAATAAATCTGGAGTAGTTGATGCTGGGCTGCCTCTCTTATCTCAAATTTGCTTCAGTCTCCTGAGCCCTGCATAGACAGGTTCGAAAACACTGCAGGCTGAAATGAGAAATTGGTGACAAATAATATTTAGCCTTCAAAATGCCACAAACTTTTACCTAGACTACAGTGAACCAGCTCTGCAGCCACAGAAAGTTATGGCTTTTGCAGATGAAATAAAGGCAGCTGCTGCAATTTGTAATTACTGCAAGAGACTGGTAAGGTTAAGCTGACCATGTACTAGGGGTGCTGGACTTGCCTTTACTTCCCCTCAGCAATTAATTGGATGTATTCTTTTCTTTTAGAACACCGGGTATAAGAATGGAGAGTTATTACATGTGATGGAGATCTGTCCAACAGCTTTGAAAAATGCAAAGAAAGTAAATCAAAATTTAGAATCATCTTCTTACTCCTCAATTCAAATTACAGTAAGCCTTACTGTAAGCCTTATATTTTCATGTAGTATTAGTGTAACTGAGTGACTTGGATTGATGAATTAATTTTATAGCTTTGTGTTTACCTTTGCAGCTCCTCAGTACTTTAACTAGCAGGTACTGAAGTTTCATGTAGTTCTGAAAACCATTATGGAGTTAATTTGGTGGTTTTCATTAATTATTTGTGAGTCATTATGCTGTATAGTGCGGGCAGAATGCTGTAATAAATATCTTTTTTGCCCTAGAGAGTGTTTCCAATAAATACTTCTAATAAAAATTAAATTTTAAAAAAATTTAAAAA
>VXBB01000563.1:500997-512273 GCA_013399915.1 Illadopsis cleaveri | reverse complement strand
TTTAAAAAAAAAAAAAAAAGAAAGTATCCCAAGTGTGTAAACTCAATATGGCTTCACAAAGGAAGGGAGTTACAATGAAACTCAAGAAACCTTTGATTAATGTTGTTAGTGCCTTTTTTTAGAAAACCCTATTGTGTCCAAATGTCTTAGCAAATACTTAAAAAATAAAATTAATTATTTTGGGTTACTATTTAAACTATAGTCAGTGTTTAAAAACTTGCTGTGAAAAAACAATGGGAGTTGGGAAAGGATAATCAGCAGTTTTCTTCATGAGCAAAAATAAAACTAACAATAAATCAGGACAACGCTTTGCATAGATAATTATAGTATAGTATAGTTATTATGCATAGTATAATTCTATACTTCACATAATGATTTGCATAGATATTACACAGTAATTGTTCTTTAGTTAAGGAAGGTCATGGCTAAATACTGTAAACTGTCATGTTGGATTTACTTTAGCTTGCAGACAAAGAACGTGCCACACAGTATTGGTCCTAATGTTTTTAATTTTTCCTTTTTCAAAAATATATGTCCAAAAGAGTTGTATTCACAAAAATGTAGACACTATTGCATTGCTTCTTGACCTGAATATACATATATCTTTACATTTACAAGCATCTAGGAACTTTTGGCACATTCTTATAGTTAAATATGCGAGGTCATGTATACCTGACCCTGTGAACTTGGGCATTAAGGTCTCTATGACATTTTGTCCTTTTCTAATATATAGTATTTGCTGGGATTTTTTGATTACCCTCGTGCTAGATTTATATCTATTTCAGTCTTAGCATGATCATGTTTCTTTGGTTGAGGGGCAAAGATTAATTTTTCTTTCATTTCCCCATTTCTAGATCAATATTCCTGTTTCTAGATTTAGATTTTATGAGAATTTCAAACTTATTTTTATAGAAGATTTAAGTTTTTGGCCCCTTTTACAGCAGAAATATCCTTCCTCCCAATCTAAAAACAACTCAAAAAATCTGCTGTGGCACCACCAAATTACTTTTTTAGACTACAATATTTTTAAAATATTAGCAGTTACTTTAACATTCTTAGGTTGACATCCTAGCTTTTCCCAAAACTTGAACAAGTGTTATTTGAAAATACTTCTATTTCAATAAAAGACCATTTTGTCTTTTAGAGTTGTGTTAAAAATACAAGTACATGTCTATTCATAGGATTCCTATCTCAGTGGCCAGTTGCACTGAAACTTTCATAGCTTAGAGATGTGCTGAGTAATTTTTTCAAAAGGCGAGTATTATCATTTTAATATAACTTCATCCTACAGTTACCTATTGAGAAACTCCATTTTACAATAACAAATTGGGAAAATGTAGATAGTTGTGTCAGTCACCATATCTGACTCTATATATGGTTGTGTTTCTCTTTCTGTTTTGCTTTCTCTCACACTCTTCAGCCATCTTCATTCCTGGAAGTTGTCAACTTTGACCCTGGAATGCTGATTTGTAGCAGTAATTGACAGAACATTATTCAAGCACAATTGCTCCTCTTTAGCTTCCAGACAATGCAGAAGATAAAATCAGAGACTGCCTGTTATTATTCTGTTCAGACAGAGATAACACCACGTGCCTAGTATTGCTTTTGTCACATGTCTAAGTTCTTCAAAGGCCATGAATCATTAGAATATTTAAAAGAATAAGATACCTAACTTCTACCAACAGTAGAACATTTATTAACAAACCATTCTGACAATGAATGAAGGAATTCAATAACCTTTACACCTCTCTGGTTCTAGTTGTGTCACATACCCTGTTCAATAGATCACTTGAGTAAAAGACACTGGTAGAATACCATCTTTCTAACAGGTTTATGGGCTGAGTAGCACACCATCTGCACTTGTTTCCTGCTTGGGCTATGGTTGAGCTTATGCAGTTAGTTTTAATCCATAAAATCCTAAATGACTAAATCCTAGGTATTTGTGGTCACCTCTTGTTTGCTGCTACTAGAATTATATCCATCATATTTTATATATTAGAAAGCTATTGGAAGATTCTTTCACTTTCCATAATATACCTGTGTAACTTTGCTTTTTAATTATGGGACAAGCATATAAAAAATATAAAGACCAGATTGGAATATTCTGCTGCATTAAAATCATTAAAAGAAATTGCAGATGAAGTTATACTTCTAATTTGAAATTAACAAAATAAAACAATTGCATGTGAATTTGAATGAGCATATGCAAATCTTAGATTACATAAAGGTTTATATACTATTACAGCCATTTTAATAACATTCTTGGATATCTTACATTATCTTCATTTGTCCTAATTTACATTTCTTCCATAAATAATTTCATGGCTTTAACCTGTATTTTATGACAATAAAATACAGATGTTTGGTTTGGTTTTTTTCCCTGAGAACTTTGTTTTCTGGACACATTTCTCTTTCTTAATACATATAAGTGTTATCAAAGCTGTTCTTAAATTATCTTGACAATGTTTTCCTGGGCAAAGTGTCACATTAAAAACATTCTTTCCCCTTTACCACCACTCCCAGCAATCCGTACATACATTACAGAACTTTCAGCAGTTTTCCTTTAAAAGGTTTTGGTAAAATATCAAGCAGGCTGGAAGTGGTTTCTGTTGGGAAAACATGAAAAATGTACATGTATTTAACGTGTATAATAAATTTGGAAAATGATATTAATTTTCATATTAATATTAATGAACATACAGAATTAGGATGAATATGAAATTAAAAGGCTGCCAGATATAGGGTCAGTGTAACATCTGATGTGGAAAAGTGTAAATACATTCTCTGTGGTTTGAAAGTGGCTCGGTAATTTATGAAGTTAAAACCTAACAATAATTTGTAGTTCAATGAAACTGCAAAAAAAACTTGATCTGAAGCTTCATAAGCATGAACAACATCATGAAGCAGCTAAAAGTGTATTTTTCTTTTTTCTTTCCTGAATTTACATACTGTTGCTTAGCATTATTTCCAGAACCTTGTGTCAATTCAACCTTCAAATGTGCTTCCTTAAGCCCCAATTCAGCCTCACGTATTCAATCACATTTTTTGCTCTGATTCTTTTTTTGTCACAAGTATTTGTCAGTTTTGCATACATCTCTTTGAAGCAGGTGTATTGTTGTTTGAGTAGTTCTATTACAGGTGTTCCAAGGTAAATCTGAAGGTAATACGACTTCTTGAGAACTAGTTCTGTGATGATGAAAACTTTCAGTTTGAATTCATTTACTTCTTACATTGTCTTAGCTGTTCTGATCAAACATTTCACACAAGCTTAAATTACCTTAATCTCTCCTGAAAGTATGTGGGGAAACTGTATTTTTGCACTCTTTAGTTTTACAAAGTTGCTATCTCTATTTCCGTGTATGTTAAATTCTGAGGTTTTATCCACTCTAGTTTTTCAACAGTAACTAGAGCAACTGAGCACCGCAAGTTTAAATCTGTTGTGCTCCTTCTCCTGACACTGTCTTTAAACAACAAGCCAGAATTTTTTGAAGGTCATTTGTCTGCTCCAAGCAGTAGTTCACTTTCAAGGTGGTTGGTTTACTGCAATGATCAAAGTCTGCAAGATGTAATTAATTTAAAAATACTTCATAGCCAAATTGGTAACTGCTTTCTTTGGCTGATGCCTGACTTTCTTTCAGGGGACGCCTAACTCTACCTAGAACATGAAAGCAGTGAAAGTATTTCAGCAATCTTCCTTGCCTGCTCCTCTGCCATGTGCCATTCTCACTAATTCTGTACAGAATTTCCTTGTAGAAAACATCTTTCACTCAGATACTGTGGTATCTTACATCTGTATAATGTGCTTACAGAAATAACCACTTTTGGTATACTGCTTCTGGTATGAATATTTGAATATTTATGTCCCAGAGGCAAACCTGTAGAATTTTCTAGAGTATCAAATTGCAACTATGCAATTAATATATGAAAATATTNGGGGGGGTGGTATATTTCAATTCAGTATTTTATATTTTAAGGAAGCCTGCACATAGCTAAACCTTGCATTTCCTGTCAAGTAGACTTTGGTGAAAGCAAGTTACTATGTGGAAGTTTTTAATAACAAAAGATATGTTTTGTTATCTTTGTAACTACTATAGGATCTGTCTTCCAGTGGTTTTATGACGTATACAGTTTTGACATGTTTATGCTTTATGCTGGAAAGTGGCTGCAGATAAGAAGTTAGATTGCTGTTATTACAGATGTTCAGGGGCCAACTTGCATATTAGGACCATTAAGTTGAATGTCTTCACCAAAAATTTTGCTATTCTAATATTTTTACATGATTAAACTACTGTTGAGTAGATATACCTAATGCAAGTCCCTCACTGTCATCTGCTTTTGAGTACATAAATATTACACCATGAACTTTGATAATATAACTGGCTTGTACAAGTAGAATAGGTTGTTTTTTCTCTTTCAGTGTGCCTTTTATCAATATGATCCATTGTGATCTTTTCAAATCCTTAACAAAGAGCAGCTATCAGGAATGTTTCTGAATGAGAGACCATTGGCCCATGAAAATTAATTTCAAGCATTTCCAGTTTATTCTTTTATTTTACGTGTTCATAGACTACATGGAGACTTACCAGCCATACACAGATTTATCTTAACGTCAAAGCTCAATGATTAAATCCTGTTGCAGAGGCTGAATTCTATACTGACTCTCTTTCTCCAGTAATCAAAGCAAGGCTTCTTAGTCTGCTTTTTTCCCCCCCCATGCAAATACTATGTAAATAAACCTTTCATCTTTTTAATTTTTTTTTTAATATGTTGGCTACTGAGCCAATTTCAAGATATGTCAGTATCTTATTTTATATTCTGTGTCGAAATACATAGATGTAATATTGCTTATAAGCCTGTATTTTAAATGTAAAAAATGTAGAAGCTTTTTTTAAAATAAGAATTGTACTTAAATCACTGGAACTATACATTTTTACACATTCTACATCCAAAGATTAATATTACTTCAGAAAGATACAAAATTTATCCAAGTGTATAGCTGAGAGAATGGGTAATTCCATGGCATTCGAGGCAATGGAAATATAATGCTAAAGCTAAACTAAAAATTTTGACACAGTCAGACTGATGACTGTCAGCTGATTATCCTTTTTTACATTGTAAGCACTGTGTTTAAATCTGTTAGGATTGCAAAGCTTCCAAGTGCTTAGAATCTGAAGGTAAATTAAGTAGCATTTGAAAGACTAGCACCACTGCTACATGTAAGTCCTCTTCCTGGAATAATTGGGAGTATAAATTGTGCTGCTCTCTGCTGCCTTACACTTGGCATGCTCTGCTTTTTTGTAGACAGTGTGCGTGCCAAGTCTGGTCAGCATCAGACAGTTACAAAAAGTTCAAATTAGAGTCACAATTTCAAGAAATGTAGTCATTAAACGTCTGAAGCATTTTAACTTTGGGATTTATTTTGGTGAGGTTACATAAATGATGGATGTAAATAAAATATTTCTTAGTAACTTTCAGCAAAAAAAAAATCTACTTCTGTTCTAAGCTAAATATTATTATGAGAAATGTCAAACTCACATGATCAATTTAGGGAGTGGCTTATGTGATAAAACCATGCAAGGTTATCTGTTTTTCTCCTTCCAAATATGCGTTGTGCTTGCAGAGCAGCTGAATGTGTCATTATTTTTTTTTTCTGAATAAATTAAGAAAAAACCCACAGACATAAAGAGAAAATTGTTTGAAATAAAGGTTTTTTCATAAAGACCATCTAAGTAGCCAATTGTGGTCTGACAGTCTTACATCATGATCTAATCCTGTCACTGTTTGGGATAACAGATATTTTTCTGCATTACATAGAGAGAAGTGATAGTCCGTCTTTGCCAAATATGCAGAGAATAGGGTTTTTTCATCTCAGTTCCTTATTTCTGGTGACCTTAGACATGCAACTTTCCCATAGAATGTTCTTTGACTCATCAAATTGTGAAACTGAGATTCTCACAAGGTAATAATGGTTTAATTAAATTTTGCAAAGCACCTTCACATTTCCAACAACAGTTGAAGTAAGTTCAGTTACCTTCAGAGAGGTTGAAAGAATCATTGCAATTACTTTGAAATATTTTCAATTTCAATTTTTTAATTTCAAATTTTCAATTCAATTTCAATTTCATTTTTTTTTAATTGTTTTGAAAATTTTTGAATTATTTTGCAAATATTTTCAATGATGCTGAACATTCATGTTTTAGAATTGGGGTGACCCTTTTTTGTACATAGATTGCTTTTCTTCTTCTCCTCCACCTTTTCCTTCAGACTACTAGGCCTGAGGAATTATAATTTTGCATCTAATTAATTCCGCTGTTGCATGACTGGTTGAAATATGTATAAAACCTCTGATACAGATAGAAAAAGTATTGATTCTTTTCCTACATTTCTATTTTTTTAGTGCAGAACTGCTAGATGTTTTGTATTAAAAACATTGGATCATTCAGTGTTGGTGTGTTTTTTTCTTAAGTAGGCATTTTTAAGATATGCTGTATCTCTTAAGTAAGCTTTTGTTATTATTTTCGTTTCTTTATTTTCTCTCCTGAGTTTATAAATATTAAACTGTAGCATATAGATCAAGTATAAAAATGTTAAAGTGTATACTGGAGACAGAAGTCTGAATTGCTTTTATCAGCATATAGATTAGTGTGCTGAGACTGACATGGAAACCAAGAGCTCATGCTTTGCAGAGTTTTCCATTAATCCTGTATTTCAAATGTAACCTTCCAGCATACTGAAATTGGGCTCTTAGTTATAGCTTTTAACGTCCCTACACAAACTGAATCCATTCTGCTTGAGGAAGCGTACCTGTGCTGTAATGTTTGAATCTAGATTCACTAGTGACTGTAAAATAGGAGATGTACAAGAGAGAAAGAGAGAGAGAAAGAGAGAGGAGTGATAGATAATGATCCTTTTATCCTGAAGACCATTACTGAGGGCACTTTGTCTCCACAATCTTTCAACCAGTACAACAGATACATATGTCTGGTGATAATATACACTACCTTCTTTTCTTCTTTTTTTTTTTTTTTTTTTTTTTTTTGGACAGAGAATTTCACTACTGACCTAAATAAATGGCAGTATCTACTGTATCTACAGTTACTGTTAATGTTTCCCAGAATGTATTTAATACCATACACACACACACACACACACACACACGCTTTTTTCATAATCTTAGTGTTTAGTTTGCATGAGGGGAAGTCATGCCAATTTTATTGATTTTATAAGGAGTTGATGGTGTAATAGCTTCATGTAAATCTGTTGACATGTAGTATATGCCAAAGACAAAACTCCTCCTTTTTCAAATAACAGACAACTAGTTGGTGTTTATAATCATTAGAGAACGCTTGATATTTCCATGCATTTGTTTACAGAATACAATATGCAAATAAAGAGAGCTTTTTCTTGGTATAATTTTATTTTGAAATTTTAATTGTCACAAGTTCCCTTAATTTTCTTGTTGTATTTAAGCCTGGCAGAGAATACCGCAGTTTCAATGTACTGATGAAACTGATCCTGCTACTTCACCTTTAACAGTGTTTTATCCACTTAAATACATACTCATTTCCAGAGAGACTTTCCACATTGTTTTCTGAAACATTCTGTCTGCTTTCTGTAACAATCCTAATTATGTTCTCTTCCCATAAAAATAAGTAATTTTTCACCCTCTCAGAATTTTGCATACACATACTTATATTTGTTGTAAAATTGGCTTCCTCCCTGTCCAAATTCAGGTAATTTTGTAACAAGAGTTGGCAGCACTTCGAAGTCATACATCCAGGATTTTGAAAATTACAAAGATTCTCCTCTGCTGTCTCTTGAAGTTCCATTTTATTAATCAGAGAAAAAGCCATTTTGGCCAAAGTTACTTAATCATTTGCGTGATTTGGTATAATTTCAAACAGGCAAATCTGTATTTCTCATTAGGATAAAATCTTTGATATTGATGTATGTAATTGATTACTAGTGTAAACTATAATATTTCTGTATTAGATAGTTTTAGGTCAAGAATTTATGAAAAAACTAAATTAACACAATGCAGTATATGTTGCAGAGAAAAAAAAAAAAAGCACTGCTCAAAACCTGTCCAGCCAATCCATTTTAAACATGCATATCAATATATTTGCATTCATGTTGTTCAATAAACAGTGTTACTGCTGTTTTCTGTATGAAGATACAAATCAATCAAGGTCCTACAATTCCAATTCTATTTATTTTAATAATTTTTAAGAAAACAGATAGTTTCTTACACTTAACTAGATGGGGGGTTTTGTGTTTGTTTTTTTCTTTGTCTATCCATTATGTCAGACAATAATACCAGAATTATATTTGGTCCTGTCAAGGATTCAATAAAATTTCACAATTTTTTCTCATTATTATTGAGCAGAGTCTCTACTGAGTTTTAGATATGAGAACAAAACTGGCAGCTGGGACAGAAGGGATCGGAATCTGAAGTAGTAGTTAGTACATGGTATTCCTGTAATGATGGGTCATGCTGCTGTTCCAAGGCATGGGATGTTACGGATTGAAGAATATGGGATGATGATACTAGGGAGATTTGAGAGAGTGCAGGAGGAGGAACTGAAGCATAAAGAGTTGTGGGTGTATTTGCTCTGCCATAAATATATTTATGGCATAATTTATATAAATTCATGTTTCTTAACAAGTCAAGAATAGATTTAAATATTTTTGGTGCAAAAGCGGCCATGTAAATTTAAGTAGACGATGAATTGTTGCATTCTGGAGCTGCATTTATTGAGAATGCAAAGCATTTTAAAATTAAAATATTAAATCTTACATCCCTGTTATATGGAAGTGTTAGCTCTGATGTGCAACTTTAAGACAAGAATATAAACATATTAAAAGACTGAAATACCTACTGTTCAGAGATGAGAATTTGCTGCAGGTGTGGGGGGCAAAAAAGGGAAAATAAAGTTGTCTTATGCATGATAGCTCTTTGCTTTTAGTTCTTCAAGTGCAAATGTACTGGTAACAATTGCTTTGGCAGCAATCTGTAATATATTTCCTACTCCCCTTTTTGCATTATGCAGTTCATGTTTTCTTCATGTACCTGTAAATTACCCATACAACTTCATGAACAGGTTTCTGACAATAATACAGAAAAATATTCATCCTTTGAGAGAGGAGCACAAAGAATTATAAATATGTTGCTGGCCAGCCTGTATCCTCATTGTTAGTTCTTAGAACTCAGTTTAGAGACTTAGGTTGTCAGACATCAAAGCCAATCAGACATTACTTCTGAGAACATTGTAAAGTGCTTCATTGGTTCTTAGCTATGATTTCTGGTGATTTTCCGGCCTTTCCAAATAAAGGAGCAGCCTGAGCAGGAGACTGTTACTCCTTGCTTTGCTCCATGAAGGTCTTCACTTGTATGAGCCTTCCACACTCAGATGAACTGACACTAAAACGAGTGATAATAACACTAGTTCCTCTCAACAGCTTGGGTTATTCACTGGAATTTAGCAGTTTATAAAAGCTCCTGAAAGGTTTAAACAACAGCTATTGTTTATTGCCATGTACAAAGTCACACCTTAAGAAATAGGAGGTAGCTAAAAGTAAAGGTTGTTTCATCTAAAGCAGGGTCAGTCTGCATACTGGATGCAGTGAATAGCCTTCAGTTCTAATTAGTGCATTAACTTAGCAAATAGATGACTTCCAACCTTTAATTTCCTTTAAAAATTGAATGGTTTCAAGTTCCTTTCCAAATACATTTCTACACAAGCTCTTACCGGTTGCTCATACAAATCTATACTAGTGTTCTATATGGGGTAAATGAAGCAGAAGGCAGGTTGCATTTATCCTATGACAAGATGAAAAGCTGATTACGCAGATGAGTGCAGATGAAGTGGAAACCTCTCAGAGATTAGGTTTTGCTCTCACTGTGCCCTACATTGCAGCCCAGCCTGACATAATCATTTCATGTTGGTTGCTTTCTGTGAACTCTTATTTCCACACAAATCATGTGTCTGCAAAATGAAGTTACTAAGAAAGTAATTGTTAATCTTTGTTTGAAAGTACTAAACATCAGAAGAGCAAGTCTTACTTTCAGCCAGGGTTTTTTCCATTCCCTAGTCTGCAGACATGTCTCAATATGCAGAGTATGAGCTAGTACTTGTATAGGTGACCAGCTGATGGTCAAAAAATGTCAGGTAAAAAGTAGGAGAACTCATTTTGTTAAGTTTTCAAAAGGGAAGGAACATATGAGTGGTCTAAAGTGGTAGGAATCTGATAATCTCTAGTATTTCAAATAGAGATGGATGTTTTCTGTTTAAGTTCAGTAAGATCATAGCTATTTATGAAAGATCTTCACAATGAGATAATAAAGAATTTAATAAACTAATTCATGAAGAAGAACAAAATATGATATTTTCAGGAGGCTACAAGTTACAGTGAGAAAAGGTATTTTGTTGCAATATTTGACTACACAGACAAGGGTCTTACTTGCTTATGCAAATTACAAGGTACTTTCTTTCTCCTAGTTGTGTTTGTTACTAGAAATATATTAACCCTAACACTGTTACTTCTGAATTGTCGCTATTATTTTCCTAAATCAGTTGTTCCAAAAGCCTTTTTCTTCCTTTATGGTACCTTTCAGAATGGAGAACTTTCAGGGAAGAGTAGCAGGAAGATTACTTGTAGAAAAGTGAGGTTTAGACCAGTGAACAAGGTCCTTGCTCCACCTAAAATTCTGTCCCTTGAAATAGCAAGGTATTTTATGAGGTGGTTTAGGACTGCAGCTTGTATTCTGATTTTCCTCTTCTACCAGTGCTAGGAGTAAAGGAGAGGGTTTCTTGTCCTCTAATGTTGCAGTTCAGAGTTATGTCTGGCTTGCTTGAGGGCTGTATTGCAATTACTGTGGTGAGCGGTAGCGACATGATTGGCAGCGATGCTCATCCAGGAGGAGAGCAGATTTGACGGATTATGCAACGGCAGTTAACGACGAAAATAAACAGGCTGCCGCCGTGATGCGTTAGCTTCCCTCAGCCCCACGCTTTGCCGGAACGTCTGTTTCTGACACCTCGAGGGGCAGGAGTCCTGGCTCCGGGAGCTGCGGCCCCGCGGTCCCGCTGCGCTNCGCAGCCCGCCCATTGGTCAGTGCCCAGCCGCGCAGCTCGGCCATTGGCCAGCCGGGCCGTCAGTCCCGCCCCGCGAGAGGGAGCGGTGCGGCGCGCGCTCCGCAACGGGAGCGATCCGGGAGGCGGCGGCGGCATCGGCGGCCGCAGGGACAGGGGGGGGTGGCGGGGGGGCAGCTGCAG
>VXBB01000563.1:419791-500908 GCA_013399915.1 Illadopsis cleaveri | reverse complement strand
CAGGAGCATCACCGCCCGGCGCGCCCCTTCTCTCAAGGTAATGTTCTTTCGTCCGCTTGCCCACCGCTCTGCCCATCTGCTCGGTTCCCCGCAGTGGCTCTGTCGCAATCGAGTGGATTACAAAATAAAACCACTAACTCAAGACTGCAGGGAAGGGATCTGTTTGATCGTCATTAGCATCTCGTCTTCTCTCTGGCTGCTTATTTATAAATAGCTTCTGTGGGATCACGAGAGCTGAGATATCTTAGTTTCTCTTGCGGTCCGAAGAAAGTCCGTAGATTTCCTCCCTCCCCCTTTCATGACAGCGCTGTTAAAGTAAATTTAACTGGATTACTCTCTGCCGCCCCAAAATGACTCTTAAAACTATCCTCGATTTCTTCTTGTCTGTGGTGCGGGATAGGTGCAGTGAAGCGGGGAATGCAGATTGTTATAATTCTGTAGCATTTGATGTGTGCAAATGCCGTCGGGCACGCAGGAGGGCAGATGAGTGGGAAACACGTGATTAATATTTACTGCGTTCATACAATCTGTTACTCTGTGTTGTGAAGCTTGTAGGGGTCACCATTGCAGATGAGGCTGATGAACTCTTACCCTGAGTTATTTGTATGCTGACATTTGCTAATGTCTTTTACATGTAGGAAAAAGACAAATACATTCAGGAGAAACCCTTCTCTTGCTGCTTTGCACAGTCTTCTTTCTTCAGCTGCAATTTTAAATCACATCATGATACAACAGACAGAGTTGGTCTGTGAACTGTATATATTTAGTCCTTCTGGCTGTCCCACAGGCTTGTCTTGTGATTCTTGTCTTCTGAAGTGTGTAGCAGGAAACATAATGAGTTCTTTTCTTGTAGCTTCACAGAAAATCAAGCAATTTTTTAAAAATTGCTGAGACATTACAGAGGAAGGAATTTTGAATACGTTCCTAATTTTAGTTATTTTTTACACCCATCTTTTGAATCATTCATGATGGCTTAATGATCATTTTACTTGTAGAAATATCTTGTGCAGGTGTTATTAAACTATTATGTATGCATTTAAAGATATTTCTACAAGTATATCAGTAGTATTCCTGTGAAGTTTAGGTAAATCACTTCTACATAATGTTGTGAAACTTTCACCTTTCGGGTAGCTTGGACTGTGCTTGCAGATGAATTGGCTTGTTTTGGTATGTTTCAGCAGAAGCAGTTCAGCAACTTTGGGCTAAATGGAGAGAGAAAGAAAGAACTGCTTTTTTGTGTTACAATAGAAAAAGGAACTGTCAACGCATAACATCATTAACTTAATTTGAAGGACTATAGACAAAAAATTGCAGTTTGGTATGAAATCGAACATGTTTTGAGCAATGGAAACAAGTTTTCACTTGAGTTGAACAGATCTCACTGAAACCCAAGTGGCTTGGACATGCATGTTCCTGTGTGGTTTTTCAATGGATGGTATAAGGGGTTACAGCTACATGGGCATAGGTGACTTAATCATGTAGTCAGTAGTAAACAACAGGACAATGTTCCTCTAATGTTTTGCATCTTGTGAAGATAAGATTGAAGTAGAGGCATGGGTAAAAAAATACCTCAGGAGAAATTTTCTTACGTAGACAGATATTTCCGGGAAATTGGAACTTTTCCTTTCAATTTCTGTTTTCAGATTTTCATATCTGTAAAGTGAAAGCCATAGGCAAATACCAAGTAGAAAATTGGGAAATGGCAGGGTTTCAAAATAAATGCCAAGGTAATGAATGTCAACTTTATACTGACATTTGTCAGGATATAAAAAGGTGGTAAAGAGACAGTTCTACCTGGGGTATGAAGAACTACTTGACAGGGGGTGGAGATTGGGGGTTTTGTGGTTTTGGTGTTTTGTTGGGGGCTTTTGTTTGATGTTGTTTTGGTTTTTTTGGTTGGTTGGGTTTTGTTTGGTTGGTTTTTTGTGTTTGTTTGGTTGTTTTATGTTTACCTAGGAAAAAACCTAGGGCCTTCACCCTATCATTTAACAAGGTCATCCTTTCTGAAGCTTTGATCCTGTTTTAACTTGCACACATAAAATATTTGAAAGTGGAGCCAAAAGTCAAAAGCAGCCTTTGCGATTAAATCCAAATAATACTTTCCAGACGGTGGTCACGAGTAGGAAAAAAAAAGCAAGAATAATCACAGTGGTCTTCATTTAGGCACAAAGGCTGGATGGCTTTTTGCTCCAATAGCATAGTATTTAAGAACTGAATAAGTTCTATTCTTAAAAAAACTCAACTTTTCTATGTGCCTTTGTGTTGCTGTTTCCAAAAATTAGTTTGCATCCCTTTCTCCACCCACTCTTTCTGGAATCTAAGTCTGTCAGCTTTTAATTTTTCTTTAGCTATTTCAGCACGAAGTAGCTTCCTCTTTTAGCTTGGATCTCATATGACTTATAAAGATATATAATCTGAATGTATATTCCGTTAGGTTTTAGGTATCAGGAGGAGTACCAAAATGCAGGAAACTAGCCGTCATGGAGTAATCAAATAGATATAACTCAATGAAATCTGAGCCTTAAACAAATATTAATTGTTTCTACTGTTTCAGCATGTTTTATGTATTTATACCTTATTCCTTGATGACAACCCTTTTTTGTTTACTTAATAGTAATGTCACTGCTATAGTTTCTAGTTGTGACCATTTATGTTTATTTCTGCATACTTAGAGACAGTAGGAGCAAAGACTGCAATAATATTTTAATTACAAAGTTCAAGTTAGTTCTTGATTTTTTTAAAAAAATCTGGTTTTATGTCTAATGGCCAGAGTAGTTCAAACCTCCCCTGAGACACTGGAGCCTATAGAGCTTAGATCGAGAAATTCAAGGGAAGGGTTCTTTTTGCCATGATCATTTAGTCTTATGCAATTTTGTTACATCTTTCCAGATGATCGTTTGTGATTTTTCTTGCCTGTAAGTGTTGCCAGACTAGAGACACTGTATGTATACAGTAAGTATGCTAAATATCTCAGCACTTCTGGCTCAGAAGTTGGAAAGAAAGCACACAAAGTGCGACACGTGTTCTTATCCAAATCACTGTCTCCTAGTCAGGCAGGTACTACCATTGCTTCTCTTTCCATGAAAGACTGAACCTCCAGTCGTTACTTTTCACATTCAGCTTGACTTTAAATCCAGTTCTATGGGGTGATAATGGAGGGCTGGTTATCTCCACAAGACCAAATACATTTTGTTGATAGGGCCCTTCAAAAATTACAGTAGATCTTTAAATTCTTAATATTGAATTCCTTCTGTCCTCCATTTTAAAGCGTCATCAAGTCTTATAGATTAATTTAAATGGCACGACTGAAATCTTGAAGTAAAATGAGCATTTCTTACATCAAGATTTAAGTTGACATTTTTCTCAGTCATCCTCTTGATCCTGTGGTATTTTAAGCTTATTATATTGAAAGATTGTGTTCTTCGTGTTTTAATCTTATCGCTTCTTTTCCCGATGAGGGTTGTATTGTTGCTTAAGTTAGAACTTCTATGGGGGATTTATGTAACCTGTTTAATCTTAAACTAATTTGAGTTTTATCAGTGTTCTAAAATATTTTTATTGGTAAAAATGCATTTTCTGTTGACAGACTTGCTGAATTTAATAAAAATTCTGTGTTGAATCTTCCATGATAGCGAGCAGACCAAGAAAATGACAATGACATATAAGCAATTAACCATTTTCAGGACTTTTAAAAATGTTAATGATATGCACTTGGGACTGATAAAACAGACTAAATGTATATCTAAAACCCAATGCTTACTTTAACGGGTTTTGCAGACCTATAATCTCTCCTAGCAATTTGGTTTATAATTTTTTGTTAGTTGTAGTTGTATGTTGAAACCATTTAGCTATGTATGAAATGCTACCAGCCAAAAGTTGGAATGAAGAAAGCAAAGGTGACCATAGTTTTCTGATCTAATACTTTCTTCTTTGAAATGTTGACAATATCATCCCAAGTCATTACATCCCATTTTATCTCGTATAGCCAAGGTTTTCAAAACTTGAATTATTGCTAGAATTTTTGAAACAACCCAACATTCCTTAAGGCTAAAGTAATTTCGAGACCACTAAAATTTTTGAAGGGAGAAAAGTTTAAAGTATTACTGAGTTTATTCTCAATCATTGCATAATTTTTGAAAAAATATGCATAATTAAAAATAGGTTTGTTAACTTGTCAAATACATTATTTTAGAAAATTGTTCTTGATTCTTAAGAACTTAATGTAGGACAGAGTCTTTGACCTTTAATTACAGAAATATATATTCAAAACCTGCTGTATTTTTTGGAGGAGTCCTTCTATAGGTAAAAAATATTGTTACGGGAGGGGTTTTAATTGCTGTTATTCTTTAAATTCAATTTCTCTCTTGTTTTCACCACTAAAGCTTCCTTATGATTTGCACCTCCTTTTGTGATTAGTCCAAACTTTTTGCAGCTGTATTTTCATCGCTTGCTCATGAAATAGCTCAAACATTTGCTACAATGTAACCTTTTAGTTTCTGTCTTTGCTTTCCCTAAATATCGGATTGTGTTTAAAGTTCAGAATATATGGCCAGATACATCCCTGAAAGTGATGTTTGGTGGAAGACCTCTGATCTCAAAGGCTGTATAGTAAATGCCTCATGTAAATATCATCATGACACTAACAAGCATGGGCATTCAATAATTAAATAGATAAATATGTACTTTCTTGGTTTGAGGAAATTAAAGATGTTATTGATACAACACAGAATAAGATGCATTCTTGCTGAAGAGTTGGATAATTGAACAAGCAAAATTAAAACTTTTGGACAACGTTTAACTAGAAGATGATCTTTTTATTTAGAAAATACTTATTTAATTCATATTGTTTTCCTGTAGAAATATCCTATACTTGCTGCCAGAAGTTAAAACCAGTTACTGTGTATCCTGTAAAATTTACCCATTGATAAAGTATTCAGAAAAAATATTTTATTGTAAAGGCTATTATCTATCTGGATTAAAACTGGAAAAAGTCTTTTGTGCAGTTTATGACCCTAGTCTGACATGTACAAATATGATATTGCAAGTTTGCATCTTTTTGTTCACTGTAAATGTAATTTTTTATCTTACTTTTCCTGATAAGACAGTATTTTTGTGCTGAAATATGTAAAGATTATGTTTTAGATAATGTGAATTGTTTGTTTATGGTAGCTGTTCTGGTCTTATATGGCTTTTTGTTGTTTCTTTGTTGCTTGAAAATCAGCTCTTAATAAGTGCAGCTTTTCATTAAGACATCTGCAACCTGAGGCAAAAGATATTTTCCTCTTGCCTCTAATTACTTTTTACATCACTATATGAGTTCAGCTGAATATTAGCCACTATCCCCTGTACACTTATCAAGGAGTAGTTTTCTATTTTAAGTGACAAGATTTCATTGTGAGTCTTCATCTTCAGTACAAAGGATGTAGGGGAGGTGTTAGGGATGTTGTAGAGGAGAGTTATTGGTCTGATTGAGGTATCTGTATTATTACATTAATGTAAAATTAGTAAAGCACAGTGTACCAAGTGATTGTTGTTGAGGAATGAACCCTGTCTTTATTTTAAAATAGATGAAATAATTATAACATTTATTTTAATTTGCAGATTTGGCAAAATACTCTTTTCACAGACTTTTCTGAACTATAAGAGACCCACAATGATCACTGAGTCCAACTCTTAAGTGAATGGCAAATACAGGGATAGAACCCACAACTTTGTCATTATTAGCACCATCCTCTAACCAGCTGAGCTAATTACAGGTTTTCTTACCATCAAAGAGAGTTTGGGGTAATGTTCGTTTGCTTGTTTATAAGCATCTTTTGAATCCCTTTGAATCATAAGTTTGAGCTTCTGCACATGGTGAGAGTATAAGGAAGGTTTTTAGGGGTACTTACCTTTCAGTTTGCCCCTTCAGCAGTCAGAAAACTCTGTTCTAGTCAAAAAAACCCCTAGAAACAAGATGATTGACTCATCTGCTCTCTTGGTTCTTTCCTTGCCAAATGTCTAAGAGCAAGGTGGAGAGTATAAAAACCTGACTGAAGTGCAGAAGGAATTTGTTTGTTTGTTTAAATGCTGTACTTCTTGATATAGTCTGTTTCAAACAGGCTGTTACTGTGTTGTTATTTCTTTGGGATATGTGTACAGATTACCTTTGCTCATTCTCTGCTTTAATGTCTGCTGATTTGCTACTTAATGTACTTCCTACATTAAAGACTTTTCATATTTGTAATATCCATTGCAGACTTTTTTATTAGCAACCTCTTAAACAGTCAGATGGGTGAGTTTGTGATGGAAATCTCATTTGGTAACTAATTCTTGCAAATTAGTCACTTTGACAAACAGATTTTGGACGTTTTTGTGGTATAGTTGATTCTAACAACAGTTTCATGAGGACATGTTGTATGACAACTTTTATTTTTTTTAACTTCCTGATGTAGTTGTGCCAAAGAAAGATAGATATTGCTTTGCTAAACTGAAGTGGGCTACAGAGGGATGAGAACTTTCATGTCAGACTCCTTTCAGGAACATTTTTGGAGACCTGGTGGTGCAAATAATATATGTATTATTTTATATTTGACTGGTCAAACATAATATACTTATTTTTATGTGTGTATATAGTATTAGTTCTAAACCCCAAAGTACCATCACTGCTTTTTTCCGTCTTCTACACTAAGAAGATAATATGCATATTTGCAGCTATGTCAAATGAGACTGTGATCTACAAAGGACCAGAACAAGCACGGGGCACTTTGCCTACTGAGAGTGTATTTGTTCCTAGTGAGGCATCATCATATTATTGAGTCCAGCCAGAAACTTTTAAACCCCATTTTAATTAACTTTACATGCCTTGTGTAAATTATCTTTTTGTTAAATTATGTTTTTTGGTTTCAAGAAGTTTAGATTTCCTCATCTTTGGATCACAAGGATTCACATTCAGAGATCTGGGTTTCAGATTTTTTTTTTTCATGGACTCTGTCCTGAATTTCCTGGTTCTCGGTGCTGCATTATATTGAACAGAATGACACAGCCAAAGGTTGCATTTATGGTTGAAAATTTGTTTTGGTACACAAAGCTCTGCATTGTGGATTAACTTAATGACTTTCCACCCTGTGCTTTGGGTTATTTCTCTGCTTCATCTGAATTTGTTGGCAAGACTCTAAAATGCTTTAATACTTCCCTTGTGCTGGTGAATGAGATCTGAAATTTAATAAAGCAGCTTCCTGTCTGGCATAGGCTCTGTTTTGTATTCCTTAATGCTCTCTTTGCTGGTGCAATTCTGTACTTGTGAAGTTGACAAGAGCAGTATTTTAAATTTATTATTGCTAACAATATGCAGTATCGTTTGAAAAAATATACAAATAATTAAATACTCTAAATTTGGGTGTTATTTTTGTGTATGGTGTTTGGTTTGGGTTTTTTAACTTGGTTTTGCTACAATCCAATAAACACAATGTAGACTTGGAGTTGGAAAGTTCTTTATGGAATTCTTTTATTTATGTCAAAGCTGCTGGAAAGAGCTGTAATATTTTGTCTTCATGAACAGATTATAACCTTATTGCTTCTAATGACATTATTTGTAAGTCCAATAAAATTTGAAAGAACCTCAGAGAAACTTGAGAATTTAGGCAAGAGAAGAAAATTATGGTGTTTGTCTCTGTTTGTTTCTAACAAACCAGTTGTGCTCAGTAAACAAATATTATGGTAATTTTATTTCATAGTCTTTGAGCTTGTGATGTGAAGCCTTGATCTGTTCACATTTTTATTACCTTTCCTCTTCCATGCTTTTCCTGTTGTGACTTGCTAGAGAAAAGGCACTGTAGGAACGAAGTTCTGGGTTTTAAGAGCACATTTTGAACAGCATAATGAATGGATGTGTTGGCATTAGACTTCGAAGACCACTGTGACATTTTTTATTGTTGTTAAACTGAAACAAAATCCATCAGCAGAGCAGGTTTGCTTCTCAGGTGCCTATTTAACAATTTCAGCTGTTCCTTCCAGTTAGTAGCTTTTTCTAAGTAGATTTTTTTTTTTTTCCTTGAATCAGTACTTGTCACAACCTGCATCCCACTGCTTTGCCTCTATGCTTTGGAAAGTTGCGTAAGAGAAACTTACCAATGATGCTGAGGGTTGTTTTCATTGCTCCATCTTATGTGTTCTGTAGTTAAAATTTTAAGTTTTTTTGGAATAATGGGCAGTCTACTTAACTTGTATGCTTTGCCTGAATGTGACTTTATTTTACAATATTTTGTTCCCTGTAGCAAGGTTTGCAATAGAAGTAGTTTTATAAACAGATTGCAAGTTAACAAAAAAGTTGGGAATGAGTGTTGTAATAATATTTGAAGGTCCTTTACCAGTTTCTTTCTTTCCTTGACAAAATTCTCCTGATAGTTTCTTATAATGCCTCTGCTCATAGAGCAGGGAGTTCACTTCTTTCTTTGTTTTCTGATGGAAGATTATAAAAAATATAGAATAAGAAGGAAATTAGGTTAGAATGTTTTCTTGGTCATAAATATATCTACTAGTAGAAATAAGCTTCCAAATACCAGTAAACAGTGCTGTGCATGGTATCACATTATCTTTTTAATCAATAAAAGTTTTGATACAGAATATGCCATTGGCCTAATAGTAACAAAGTGTCCTTTCTGTTTTGCTCTTGTTAATTTTACTGTTTCTTTCTAATAATTGATATTTAATATTTAATTTCAAGGTCTGTGAACATTTTTTCATTACATGGAGGTGAGTTATGTTTTACTCACAGTGACTCTACATTTTAATGTGTCAATGTGTGTGTACCAAACCCATTGTTATATTTGGTGTAACTTAGAAGATAATTAATAGGATGTAGCCTTTATACTAGGTTCAAACTAGCATAAGTTTGTTATTCAAAGATAATACCACTTAAAAAAGAAGGAGGTTCAATAGATTTGTCTATTTCTAAGTGAAAAAGAGCTTTTAATTTTAATAATTTTTGCAATATGATTCAAGGAGAGCAATAGGTCTTGTTTCAGTAATGTAATGATTCTGACCTCAGATTAGATTGGGCAGGTGTTTTGTTTTTGGGAGGGGCATAGCTCAGCAAATCTGTGCAGCTGAGACAAGGGTTAACTGGTTCTCTCATATACGTGTATCATCTTTTGTCACCAAAAAAAAAACCCAAACCAAAACCATGCATGTTACCAAAAGTAATGTGCTCTGCAGAATAGGGCTGACTTGAACCTGGTGATATCATAGGTGTCATGTGAGGATACTAAATTTGATCGTAATGTCTGGGTCTATAGCTACTGGGTCTATAGTTTCCATGATGCTGTTTCCTAAGGGGTGTTCACTACTGCTTGACTGAAGAATGAGCAGGGTTAAGACAGCTTCTAATATTTCTATTATGCAGAACCACTCTTGACTGCATCTGCCGGTGGCACACACACCCTGTGACTGCATCACCCTATGCTAGAAGAGAAGCAGGCGTGCACAGCTGGAGACAAGGAAGACTAGTGAGGCAAGAGGTGAGGTTGCTCTTTTAGGTAGTCCTCAGCCTTGCCTGTATATCAAACTCCAGACTCACACAAAGAATTAAAACAAGAATAAAAGAGGAAACAGAATGGCGTATTTTTCTCAGAATTCTTACAGGTCTATAAAACAACAAGCCAGTCTTCAACGAAAGTAGTGACTAAAGGTTTTGCACCTTTCCTATCGCTTCCTATACTTGAACAGTATTCTGAATCATGCCATGCAACTGTTAACTGCTAATGAACAGAATTAAGGAGCTCATATGGCTCTGGTGGAACATTTTTCTTACTGTGGTCTCTCTCCTTAGGATAACTCCTCTGTCTTTAATGATTGTGTGTACATTTTAAGAATTTTGCTGGCATGAAGAATGATACTACTCAAAGTAAATGGAAAGTTTGAAACTGTTTAAAGAACATTATAGATGTTCTATAACAGATGCTGTTAAATCACTGCAATAAATTACTGCTTTTTGATAAGATGTTTTTGGGTAAATGCTCCTTGATTCTTATAGTTGGGCTTCACTAATTACTTATAATGAGTTATGGGCATCGTTATAAAATTATATCTAATTCTGCATAATAAAAACTGATACAAAACTTGTATGTTTTTAGAGCTCAGCAAAGCTTTCAATATTGTTACTCACAATATTGTTCTGGACAAAAAGTCCAGCACACAGCTGGATAAACACATCATAGGATGGGTGAGCAACTGGCTCACAGGTTGGGTGCAAAGGATTATAGTGGATCAGGTGACATCAGACTGTGATTTCTCACTAGTGGGGTTTCACAGAACTCCATCCTCAGCTCTGTGCTCTTCAACATCTTCATTAATGGACTTGGATGCAGGACTTGAAGGAATACTAAGTGAATTTGCTGATGACACTAAATTGGGAGAAGCTGTTGACTCGCTCAAAGGCAGAGAGGCCCTGAAGGGAGACCTCGACAAATCAGAGGACTTGGCAATCATCAACCACATAAAGTTCAACAAGGGGAAGAGCCAGATTCTGCACCTGGGATGGGCAACGCTGGATGTATGGACAGACTGGGGAATGAGAGGCTAGAATAGAGTGCTCTGGAAAGGGCCCTGGTGGTCCTGGTCAATGGCAAGTTGGATATGAGAGCAGTGCCTTGGCAGCCAGGGGGGCAGAATGTGTCCTGGGGTTCATCAGGCCCAGCATTGCCAGCCAGGAAAGGGAGGGGATTGTCCCCTCTGCTCTGCACTGGGGTAGCCTCACCTCCAGTGCTGGGGGCAGTTCTGAGAGCCACAGTATGAAAAAGATGAAAATCTCTTAGAGAGTATCCAAACAAGGGTCATGAGGACGGTGAAGGTTCTGCAGGGGAAGCCTTAAGATGAACAGCTGAGGTCGCTCATTTTGTTCCACTTGGTGGAGACACCTCATTGCAGTCTTCAACATCCTCATGAGAGGAGGCAGAGGGGCAGGTACTGATCTCTTTGCTCTCATGAACAGTCTCAGGACTTGAAGAAATGGCATGAATCTGAGTCAGGGGAGATCTAGGTTGTATATCAGGAAAAGGTTCTTCACCCAGAGGGTGTTAGCGTGTGTCGACCGTTTGGAAGANAATAGTCTGCCCGGGGAGGTGGTGGAGTCACCATCCCTGGATGTGTTTAAAAAGAGACTGGATGTGGCTCTTGATACCATGATCTAGTTGAGGTGTTAGGGCTGAGTTGGACTCGATGATCTTGAAGGTCTCTTCCAACCTACACGTTCTGTGATTCTGTGATTAGGGCACTGGAACAGGCTCCCTGGGGAAGTGGTCACAGCACCAGCCTGTCAGAGTTCAAGAAGCATTTGGACGATGCCCTCAGGTACCTGCTATGACTTGAGGTGTCCTGTTCAGGGCCAGGAGTTGCATTTGATGATCGTGACGGTCCCTTGCAAAGCAGCTTATTCTATGATTCTGTGAAATATGTTACATAGTAATATGACAGCTTCCTTTTAAATACTGTTGCCTAGGTTTGACTTTTTTAAAATTATGAAAAGTTCTGTTGTATTTACGCTTTTAATTTTAAAACTGAAATTCCTGCATTTTTCAATGTAGGAGCAGGTGCTCTCCAGCTTTTTGTGCTCCTGGGCTTTAGGTCTTTCCCTGATGCTTATGCATTTCCTAATGACTTCAGAATTCTCCACTTTAATTATGGTAGCAGAGTTCCTTCTGGATAAAAAACAATTTAGTTCTCAAAAGGAGCAAACAAACTTCCATTATGTATCCAAAGAATGTAAATATATCCAAACTGTAGGAAGAAAGTATGTGATGAAAAGAATAGGAAATAAAAAAGTTCAATAAATCTGCCTATAAAATTACAATTACACTATTGCATGTTGATTCAAAATAAATTTGTATAGTCCCTGAATGTTAGCCAAGTAAATGGAACCTATATTTTTTTGTTATTCCATGTTTTCTTGATGTCTTGGCAGTTCCACAAAATAGTACAAGAAGAAAATATTCAGCCTTTTTTATTTTCTAAATGTTTTTTTGGTAAATAAAGCAGCGAGACCTAATTACGTTGTGATGGTGTTATGCTGGTGGTTGTGCTGAGTAAAAAGGCAACAGGCATGCTTGAATAGTTCTTTTTACTAAATGTTCAACAGCAAGTTAACTTTTAACAGAGAGAGGGCAAGAGATTTCACCATTCAAAAGTAAAGCCTCTTTGAAATGGGTGTTTTAGTGACCATCTTGTGACCTGATGGAATAGCATTGACTGAGAACCCTGGAGACAGGAATGATGTAGGAGAGAGAAAGATTATGACTTCAGCTATGAGTGTTAGCAATGTCATTCTTTTTGTGTCAGATTTCAAGGTAGAAGATTTGTATCAGAAAATACTGAGAGAAGATTGTGCTTCTGCAGGCTTGTTATTTGTCATATTAAATTTGCCATAATCAAGTTTGACAGGCTTCTCTTTATTTTTTCCAGCAGACAATATTATTGTTGAAGATTAGTCAGATGCCTTCCGTCCATTCCCTGCCTCACATGCTATGTCATGCAAGCTTTGGAACACTTAGAACATAATTTAAATGAATGACTAATTTGGCAAGCATAATGGAAGGCACACATACCGTCCTTCAATTGCACAAACCCATTATGGAGCTTTGTTACATCAGCTTCTATCATCCAGAGGGGAAAGCCAGAGGATTTACTTACAAGGGCTCTGTGACTCTGGATAGAACCAGTAAGCGTTTCTGTAGCTGCTACCAAGTAAGGGAGAGGTTTCACATGGACCTGAGAGAACAGCCATATGAAAACTTTGGAGATATTATTTTTAAGCAGACTACCACAAAAGACCTTTTCAATGAGCTGTACAAAATAACTGCTGAAAAGGAAAAACTGTTATCCAGTGTTTTGAGAATTCATCATTTTCCGGACCTTAAGGCAGGACATCAGGAGGAAAAGCAACAAGATGTTTCCGGAGTCCCGAAACTTAAAGGTGATAATTACTTCACTCTTACACATCAGCAGGAGTTATTGCTGGATTCTACAAAGAGAGACAATTTGAATCACAAAAAAATGAGGAAATACAGAAGAAAAGAGAGCTTTGAGGAGATCAGACATCGGAAAGAGGGAAAAAAGATACATGAACATCTCTTTTTACTGAGTACACAAGACACACAACAGAAAAAGAAGAAGATGGTCTCCACAAGACTTCCGACCAGGAGTTATCCCAGCTCCTTTTCTCCCTCCAGCTGGCTAATAGTAACAGGTAAGGATAATTTACCAGTAGACAATAGAATACAACCAGAAAAGTGGACAGAAGAGGGGTATTTTCTTAAGAGCAACAAAGCTGTGAAATTGAATGCTGACTTACCAAGTTCTAGCTCAAAAGACATCAGTGATGTTGTTGCAGTTGAACCAGTGGATAATGGAGAATGCATTCCTGAAGTTACCAAGGTAGCACAGAACACCAGTTTGGTGAATTCATCTCAGTACAGTCTGTCTAACAAACTCGAGACATTGAGTAAATCTGCAGCTGCTAAAATCTTGAAAAGTAGCAAGTATGCTGAGCCAGTATGTAAGGAGAAACCAGGAATCACAGTTCTTGCTGAAGTCCAGGATTTAGACACTTGTATTAAAAAAGTTACCAATCCCCCTGCAGAGTCTTTACCTGATTCTCACAGAGATAATGAAGCCATTTCTCCTGTTCTCACAACACCACATAACGAGCTTGTATCAAGAACTGATGTAAACTCTGTAGATGAAGCTGCTGGAGACTCTAATAATAGTGTGCTGCAGGAAAAGGAGGAAGATGGCTCTGGTTTGCAGTACAAAGCAGAGAGAGTGCACATTACTGGTGAGTCATGCAACCTTGTGGGAGCAGTTAATAAAGCTCTTCTGAAAGTTATCCGGAGCGACACTTTAGATGAAGCTGCAGAATGGAAGAGACTGCAACAAATTACAAGAGTAGACAGAAACCTGCCAGGCTCACTATATGAGAAAAGGACCACGGTATCCCGGGGAAACGGCAAGCATTTATTTTTGAACCTGCCCGTAAATGAAAGTCCTGATATTCCTCAGACAAGTAATAATCTTAAACTGGAAGAGAAGAGGCTGCATTCACCCCCATTAGGAGCAGTGAGTAATGTTTTTAGTAATTCATATCCGCTATCAAATACACACAAACAGATGTCGCCTATTCCTTCTCCGTTATCTTCGAGACTGCCCAGCCCGCAGCTGCACCACCGGATCCTCCCGTTACCAACACAGAACACCGAGGACGAGTCCATGTTCAGTGACTATGGCCATGGAAGACACAGTGCTGTAAACTTCTCCTTCAGTGATTTGGAGCCACAGTTTTATCGGAAGTTTTCTGATCCTGGAGAATTGGGATTTGCCACCAGACAACGGGGCCTACATCAGAATGCAACTGCAGGACATTTTGAAAAGTGCGCTGTGCAAGAAAAATTAACTACGCAGACACAGCCGAATTTCTGTCCAGGTCAGTCCTATTTCATACATTTTTAAACTAATAGAATCAACCAAGCATGAAAATCTTGGAGTGTTTTTGGGGTTTGTTTGGTTTGGGTTTCTTTAATACTAGCTATTAATAATAAATATTGTGTAAAATAAAAAACTATATTTCACTATTTACGGAGTGGGTGAAAAGTTGTTGAAGTTTTTAAACAAAAGTTACACCTGTTAAAGGTTTCAAGATGCATTTTTATGTCAGCTTATTTTCAGTCCTGTTGTTACTGATTGACCTCTTAGCCAAAGTTAAGGAAAAATCTTTCTGTATAAAATGAAAAAAGCTCAAATGCTTATTGTCCTGCTTTTCCTGTGCTGCATTCTAGTCTTTCAAATTGTTATGGTAACATTTATTCTCCAAAATGTTCTTTTTGCTTGTTTGGCTTAACTGATAGAATATTTTCTGAACAAGCTAATTTACAATGCCTTAAGTATAGGACTGGTGGTTTGACCATTTAGCTACAAGAGCTGCCTGTAAATTCTGTAAGAAAAGGCTTGTTTTTAAAATAATTGCATGCAGGAGTCATGTTACAATGTATTTGAGTACAGTGAATGGGTTTTTTTTTAAAGATACACTGTGTAAAAAATGCATAATTGTATGACATCCTGAATAGGATTTTTGTTAGATAAAACATCAACATCTATACTCTTAATTTTTAACTTAAGAAACAGGAAGTCTGAAGGACCTAATTCTGCAGTGGTCCAGGTGTGGCTCAGACTGGTCCCTCTGTCTTATGGGGGGGGGCTGGCAGTGCAAAAACATACAAAAGGGGGATTCCAAAAGGGAAGGTGTGTAGGAATGTGAAACCATTACTTTAGCCAGAGGGTGTTGAATATTGCCTATGAGATTTGCATTTATGCCTGCTACTTCTAGAAATTGTGTTAGTTCCACTCAAGACTAAATCAAATTTAAGGTGGTGTTGGTGAGTTGCCACAGCTGAAAAGATGGGTGCTATGTTCTTCTTTCATTCCTTTGTTGGTTCCTGTTGTGCTGTGCTGTCCTGCCCCTCTCATTATATCTTGTACTCATCATACCTTTCAGTGACCTGGTTTAGCTGACAAAACCAGCAATTTCACCCCTTCATAAGACTAAAGTAGCACAGCAAATCTTTTTCTCTCTGTTTTATATTAGTATTTTTTAAATTACTGTGTCATTCAGAATTGTTGGATGTGGAGCTGTACCTTTTGTGCTGTACTCTTTGTATGGTCTTTGCCTGGGATAGGGTTAATTTTCTTTACAGTAGCTTGTATGGGGCAGTGTTTTGGATTTGTGATGAAAATGGTCTCAATAACACAGGGATGTTCTAGCTTGTGCTGAGCAGTGTTTGCACAGCATCAATCCCTTCTCTGTTTCTCACTCTGCATCCCTCCAGTGAATAGACATGGGGCTGCACAATAGGTTGGGAGGGGACACAACCAGACAGATGACCCAGACTAACTAAACAGAAATTCCCTGCCACATAACGTCATGCTCAGGAATAAAAGCAAAAAGAGGGGGCTTTAGAGGGGTTAGACATCTTTTGCTTGGGACCTGGCAGGGCATCACTCTACCCATGGGAGGCGGTGAGTGATTGCTGTAGCATCACTTGTTTCATTTTTTCTTTCCTCTTTTTCCACTTATCTTTCACTTATTAAACAAATTCTTTGTTTGTTGTCTTGACCCCCAGTTGCTGGGGTTTTTCCATGTCTCTTCCCCCATGCCACTTGGGGAGAAGGGGAAGAGGGAGGGAATGAGTCTTTGTGCAGTGCTTGTTTTCCCACTGGGCTTAACCCACAGTGGTTTTACAAGAAACAAAACAACACACATACATACTAAGGGCATCTGTTGGCTGAAAATCCTGGCTATTAAGCAGAAACATCTTTGTGAAGAGGAGAAAAGCAGAGAAGCCCAATTTTAGTTCTTGTTTACAGTTACCTGGCAACATTAATACAGACAGAAAATATTACAAGTTTTTTTGTTTTGTTTTGTTTTGTTTTTTTTCATTTTCAAGTATGATTGCATGCCAGCATTTATTACTGGTATGTCAGAAAATCTGTGACTTTATGGAAAAATTCTCTATTTTGCTGGCATATATAATACTGTAGAGATGTCTGTGGACCTGGGATTTTATGACTTTCCATTTCCATCTGACCCAGGGGCATTTGGAATACCACTCTTCTGTAAACATACATGAATAATAACTGACTATAGTTCATTGAGACAAATTCTGTATCTCCAATTTTAATTAATGTAAATGATACTAAGATTTACAGTTATAAACTTGCACTCCTGATTTGATTCTTATCAGATTCCTCCCATGTGTGAAGAGCAGAGTTCAAGACTATTTTTCAGATTTGTCTTCAATAGGGTGTTATTGTGAAATGTTTTCTTTCAATTCCCGTCTGTTATTAAATTGTGTAAATATCAACAATGACTCTAAGAATTATGGAGAATTTTGATCAATTTTTTATCAGTCAGGTTGATTGAAGGATTTGCTTCATGGCAAAAATGATGGTCTTTTGAATGTCTTTTCAAAGTTCTGTTGCTGTCACAGTATGCACTACTTCTTCCTGAAAAACTTTTGGAGTCTTTTGTTACCCCTGTAACTTTGGATTTGGAAAATTTCATTAATTAGTTAAATATTCTAATTTATTAGTTTAAATTACAAATTGGACTCATCATACAGCTCTACACATAATTTTAATTTTTTCTTATCATTTGTAATCATGATTCTTCACAGTCTTTCTCAATAACTGGAGATTATTCCTTCAGTCAAAACTTAAACAATTAAGGCAGAGTGCCTTTCTTCTGTACTTCCACTTTTTCTCAAATTCTTTATAGATATATAGATAATATATGGCACTTATAGTTTCATTGCACAAAGCTCTATTAGTAGTTAATTTAAAAGCAGTTAATTTAAAAGTTTACTGGATCTTCTTGTTGAATGTTGAAGTGCAACTATTGGCCATGGGAATAGGGCACAGCTTTCATCTTAGTAAGTTAATAGTTAACTGGGAATAATTTATAGTTCAACAATAATTATTTGGCAATTTTCTCTGTAGGTGGGACTGGGAATCAAAATTCCTGTATTAGCATGCAATAGTTCTACTTGAATTATCAAAATTCTAAGAAAAAACTTTAGAATAATTTAGGGCTTTCACATGATAAACTGCTCAGTTACAAGCAGCAAAAATAGAAGTACAAACATTAAAATTTCTCACAGAATGACATTTATTAAATCCTCAGAAACATACTTCCTGCATCTCTGTATGAAATTCTTTCTACTCTAATATGAAGTACATTATGCTTATGTAGTATAGGAGATGCCTTTAAAAAGATACTCAGTGTATCTGAATATCAGATACATTGTCTCAGGGAAAGATTTTCTGAGGTCTTTTAGTTTCTGCCGCTGCTTCTCTCTCTTGTTGTTCACAGCAGTAGCAAAAACCAGGGAGAAAATTTTCAGAGCTATTGTATTAATTTAGTACTGAATGACACCAATATGTTATTTTACTAAGTATTGCCTGTAAGAGGAAGAAGATTAAGGATAGTTTAGCAGTTGCCGAAGTGAATTTGATTCAGAGCAGGAAACTTAAAAATGTCAAAACTTAAACATGACATAGCTTCCAGGACAGTGACTGGTGACTGTGCTTTGAGTCAGGATGAGACTGACAAGGGTAATTCACCACACTTTCTGTTATATCTTTTACTCCTAATGTGGAAAAAAATAATAAAAATCTGCCAAGAGGGAATGGTGAAAACAAGAAAAGGAACAAATGAGAAAGATGATGTTACCCTGTCCCCAACCAACAAATAATGCTCCTTTTTTGGTTTCTAGTTGTTGTGAAGGAAGAAGATACCCAGAAAACACAGAAATCCAAAATTAGTAGGACTGTAAAGAAACTAATCCAAACTTGGAATAGAAATGAATGATTTAAGTTTTGTGTCAGGTAGAATAGCTGAGACTTATGGGACTAAAAAGACAGGCCCATTCTCGTCTTACTCTCTTCCTTCTTGCAACTAAGGCCTCCTCTCTTCACTTTTCCTCCTCTTCTCTGCAACAACTTTGGTGTTTTTCTTGTTTTTTGGTAATTTGAGTCAAATCACTAAGCAGGCTGAAAACTGAGCCAGCAAGGAGAGAGGTGAGTAGCTTTGCTGGTTTAGTGAGCTGAACAGTTCACAGTGGGCTGATCAAATCCACAGCTAGGATGAGGGAGGACACGCAAGTGTGGCAGAAAGGACAAGTGAGCAAGACCACCCCTCCTGCAGGGTATCATTTGATCCCCCAAAATCTCAGTTGTATCCAAAAACTGGAAGCCAGAAGGCTGGCTGTGAATGGCAAGTTTTTAGGAGTGGGAATCAAGTTGGCCGAAAATACGGAGACACTGATATTTTGAGTGGGTGCTATTCATACTGAAGCCAGGAGAGCAAGAGGTGAGAAAGGGGAACTCTGAGACTGAGTAGAGAGAGAGTGGTACCTTGACTGTGATAGAGAACATTTATGGAGTATCACAAAACAAGTAGAACATGGCTGATAAGGAATGAGATAATTTTTATTTTTGTTTTGTTGTGCAGAAGGAACTGTAACCATTAGAATGTACATTATGGGTATAAATCTATCTGGCTTGCTGATGATTCATGAAGTCAGTATCAGGAAATTTTGGAGATGCAGAAAAGAGAAGGGGGGAAGAAAAAAGTGAGGTAGAGTTCTGGTTTTAAAGTCTTCAAAATTATATGCTTATTGTGTTGTAGGGAAGGCATCTTACCTGCTTGAATATAAGTTTTTAAGATTATTTCTCAAATAATTGTCTTTAATTGACCAGTTAAATATGTTTACCCTAGAGTTCTTTGCAATATATTCTGGATTTAATTGTAGATGCATCTATCCCTGTCCCTGCTGATTATTAGATGGAGAATGTTGTGTTTGCTTTTTTCTGCCAATGAGAATTTTATGGCAGCAGTTCACTTTCCATTAGAAAGAATTGAAAACAAACATTCTGGCAGTTTTGTGTGGCTGTCAAAAATTGCACTGCCGTTTGGAAACATGCCAATTGCTAATGGCTATCTCTGGCAGATCAGTTTTGCAGTCTTAAAATATAAAAGTGCTTTAACCTATAAAGAACTGTTTACTATATAGAAAAATTCTTTAATGAGTATTATTATTTAAATGGTGTAAGATTGTATTTTAATCCTCAAAGATCTTGAAGGGAGTGAAAAGCACAAAATGATACTTTCAGTTTGATAGTGCACTCCTTGGTGGCTGAAGGAACAGTGATAATATCTGTGCTCCAAGAGCTGCCCTACTCCTTAGGTCTTTCATTGCCTGCTAAAACTGGGTTATTCCAGTTTTCCTGCATTCATTCCTGTTTGTAGTGTAATCATAGCTTACTTGCATGTGAAGAAGAACACTCTGATTCTACAAATATAGCAGTTATATAATCTATAGTTCTATGCATCTGTTTAAATTTCCAGCATTAAAGTCGCAGGATGTGAGAAGCTTTAGTTCTGGCTTTTGTTGGATGTATTATCATTAATCACCAGATAATGAATCTATTGCAGTGCCAATGCCAGAAGGCTTGTAATTGAAAAATGGCATATAGTCAACATTTCACCCCAGATATGTAATGAAGGTAGCAAAAAAATTAATATCATGGTACTATTTGAATATTATTTTGTCTTTTCCTAACTTAACTAACTCTTTAAGCTGAAAAGGAGCAAATAGAGTCAGTTAAGAGGAATTCAGTAACAAGACCTTATGATGTGTTCCTGAACCATGGTTTTGGAAAATGAAGTTTCATGTAAACAAAACTCTGTTTGAAGGCTCTTATAACAGGAGACAGATTATATTATAGTGTTTTTGATGTTCCTTTTATAGGGAAGGGAAAGGTTTATAAATATCTTCTCTAATTGAAGTGGTTCAGAGAATTGCTAATTAGCATTTTAAAAGCACTATAGCATTCTGTCCACAGTGAGTATGCACTTCATGAAGTAAGTTTGCATATGGATCACATGGAAAGATGATGCATAGTTTCTCACAGATGATTCACATGAAAGTAATATACGAGTGTGTTGCTTCACAGAACCCATCTTATTCAGAATAAATGTTCTTTGAAGATGCTGTAAAGGAGTTAAGAATTAAGAGACTGGTGTAAGAAAAGAATTAAAATAAAAAAGAAGAGAGAATTAATCTCAGAATCATTTAGGCTGAAAGGCCCACTTGAGATCATCTAGTCCAACCCTCTGCTCAGGCAAGGGTCACCTAGAGCAAATTGCCTGAGCCTGTGTGCAGGATTATTAATTTGTCCAAGGATGATGACTGAACAACCTGTCTATGCAACCTGCATTAGTGTTTGGTCACTCCCACAGTAAAAAAGTCTTTTCTTTTGTTCAAGTGGAATTATGCAAATTTTCAATTTAGCATCTCAGTATTATAAGTACCATTAACTTCTACTCTAAACTTGTTTATTTTAACCCAGTGTGTCTCTAATATCCTATGGGAATTGTGTTACCTACTGACCCAGTGTGGCTATAACAGAGTTAGTTCTTTCTGAGGATTTTTCCAGCTATTGGTTTTTTGAGTCATAGTGAGTAACACTACTGTCCTGATTGTCACTTAGGTCTGTAAAATAGATACCCTCTTTGATAAAGATTTCTCTTGCTCCTTCTGCATACAGTTGCAAGCTGTACCTAAATTTTTTCCTGTTAAGTTTGCATGTTCCTTCTAGATATGGAATCTTGCAAAGTTTTTTTAATTTTATCCAACTAAAATGGATTTTTGTTTCTCTGTTATATTCAGTGCAGTTACTCATTGTACACTATATTGTGATTGCCTTTGAGAACATCATCCTGTATTCTCTACTGAGTCTTATTACATATGGTAATGATCAAAGATCCTTAATACTTCATCCCAGTGAAGCCAAAATCTTTTCATACCAGTATAAGCAAAGTAAGGCAATGCTGCATTGAAAGGTAGACTTATGGCAGTTTGAAATGAATGTAGGCAAAGCTGTGAGTTCAAGACATGGTCTCTGAGTTAAAAAGACCCTCTGAAGACTGGCCTTGATAGATTCTGTGAACAAATAGCCCCTGTTTTAGTTGAATGACTTCTCAGCATGGCATACTTAAGCAACAGTTATATTTTCTTCTCTCTTTGTAACATGTGACTCTTCAGTCAAAGGCAATCAGTGAGGGGAAACCAAGGGAATTAAATTGGAATGGAAAACCAGAGACAGCTTAATGTTTTATGCAGGTCATAGATTAACGATTTTCTGTTTCATGGGGAGAAAAAGGCCAAAACATTCCTTCTGGTTTACAGTTTGTGCACTCAGTTTAAGAAACTTAGTGTAATGAAATGGACTTCTTTTCTCATCAGTATAAAAAGAATTTCCTGAAGTAAAATACTGGGATAATGTGGTAGTTGTAGTTTCTTGAATCTCTATGTATTCTGTTGGCCACTTTAAACAAGTTGATAGAAATGCCTCAGCTGAAATTTTCCTGATGGATCAGGATGATCTATAAACTGAGATCAGATTCAGGTACTTATCTCTGTAAGTATGATTTAATAATGTATTTAGGAATTTTTAAAATCTCTGATATCTACCCTTTGGTATTTTGTCTCTGAAAACGTGACATAGCACCAAATCCAACTTGTAAAAGTGGTGAAAAATTCTGCATACTCCCTGATAAAAAAATACTTTAAAATACTGAAAATTAATAAAGATGCAGTTTATGTGTTTGTGGTAAATAATAAGCAGCAAATAATTTTGAATAGTATTTCATGATTTAGATGTGATATAAACCTATAATAATACATTTAAATAATACCTGTAAGTAGTGAATATTATTTATGAGTCATAGCATTAAAATAGTGCACCTAGTGGTTTAATGATTTATTTAATTGTGTGTCAGAGTAATTTTCTTTGGGCTTAGATTATGAGTACCCTTGCATTTAGATTATGGTGACTTCTCAATTGCACTAAATGTTTATGATTTGCTAGACCATATTCAAAGATCTCTTCAGGCTTGTCTCTTTTGTTGCTGGGATCAGTGAGGTAAAAATAGGACAGAGAAAATAGAGGTGAGATGTTGAGAACTGTTGGATATATTTTACATAAGGAATTTTAAAGGCTATGGGAAATTCATCTTTACCAGAACAAAATGTGAGGAAAGAAGGAAATAGAAATAATTCACACTCCCTCAGCTGAGTGACAGTCTCTATATACTACCACTTGTAATGTCCTGTGTGATAAAGATTTCAATGCTTTGTCATTTTCTACATTTTTTTTCACATTTACATTTTGGAACTGTTAAAATGGAAAGTGCTGGGTTTTTTTCTTGTAAGGTTTGCTTTTACAATGAAGAGGCATATGGGACATTTTTTGCATTCTGAATACAATGAACCCCTCTGAAATTGTCCTAGGCAGTCACTTAGTATTTCTTTGCTATCAATGCACAATTTAATGATTTTTGACTTGCATAGTTCAAAACTACCAAGATTAAGGGTACAACTGATGAATGATTTAGCTAACCTCTTACCATGTTTGCTCTCACTTTTCTAGAATATTTTGGAAAATTAAGAGGGAAAATGTATTCGAGAAAAATCTTGATGGGTAAAGGCATTCTGAGTTTCCACTCTATAACATTTTCAGTCTTTTCAGTATTTTTTTGCCTATCTTATGAGGAGAATTGTTTATTGATTGTTACCCCTGAAAATCTAAACCTGTTAAGTCACCAAAACTACCAAATGAATGGAAAATAATTCTTATTATGTGTACAAAATGAAGTAAAATGATTCTTGTTCTCTAAGCTTCCTTGATTCTATTACAGAAACGCAAGTAAAATGAACAAAACTGTAATACAGGGCAGTTTGGCGAAGAAAAGGTTATTACTTCTATAAGTGCATGAACTCATTTTTGAGTCATAAATTGTGGAAAAGCTAAAATTGGTTATTCCCATCCTTTTACCCCCTAACACTTCACATTTTTCAGCAGCTGGTAGCCCGAGAGGCCCTGCCAGCTGGAAGGCACACCCTCCGTTCCCAACCTGCTCCCAGCAGCTTTAATTGTTACTATTTGCAAAATACCAGGTGCTCTCTGTGACCTAAGATGTTAATTGTGCTTACCTCATATACATGATTTGTGTATGGGGTCTGATTCATATTGTCAGGGTACTTAGAACAAATAGCTTGATTTCCATGCCCAGAGAAACTGAACACTACAGCTGCTAAAGCAGGCATATTTAAAAGCTGCAGAGTCTTCTTAAGCATATTATGGTAAATTAGGACCATTAGTCAGCAGTAGTCATTCCAAGATGTTTGGAGCAATTACTCAAAAAATGGCTTCTTTATTTTATGCAGCACTGAAGTCAGTGCTTTTGTAGTTCCTCAACTAACATTTTGTTAACATAGACCTGAGTCTGACAGTTATTGTTGCAGAAGTGAAATCTAAATCTTTGTTACGTTTGTCAGAGAAAGTAGAATTTTGGGGGTGTTTTTTTTGTGTAAATTTTAGTTAAAACATACATGTATATGACTTGTAAAGCAGCTGGCATTGAGCCATTTCATCTCACAATAACTAAAACTTAGAGGTTATCTTCTCTAAGTTTCTTCTGGAGTATATATTTTTGTCAGTTATGTAGTTATCAATACATTATAAACAAGCATATGTTCACTAATTTCTGATTTTACAAAGTGAAATTTGTTTTGCCTTAAGAAACTAAAGTATTCAAGTATGAAAAATATATTGAAAAAGTTATTAAAATAAAAACTACTCAGTTTTTATGGTTTTAAATAAATTTATATTAAAATATAATTACAGTTATACATAATATAATGTAATGTAATTTATATACAGTTATATATGCATTTTCCAATAGACATTACAGCTTAAACTTGAGCATGTATTTAATAATTATATGAAGTCATGCCAGTCAGATTTTTTCTTCTTTTTGGAAAACCCCAGCTTTCATAGAAATAAAATTTAAAACAAAGAAAACCCCAAACCAACATTTTTTTTTCCAGAAGTAACAGCCTTCTGAAAATCATTTTCCAGGTGAATAATAAACTCCAACTCATATACCAAGAACAGAAGATGGCTACATCTTTTTGCATAGGCAAATAAAGTCTTATACAAAATCTGAGTACTTACTTAAGTCATGCTTTTGTACTCTAATTTCCTTTCATATACTTCTTTCATGGGATATGGACCTAATAATTTTTGTACTAGTTTACTACAACAGATTATGCTTTAAATCTGACACATAGTGAAAGCATAAAGTATTATAAGTAAGACAAATAATATATAAATAGTATATAAATTCCCAGGAATTGTTTACATGTTTTTTTCTTGTGATTAATTTGTATTCCACTTTCATACTTAATTATGAAAGTTATACTTAGTTAGGCAAAAATGAAAGATATTTGTCATCCAAAGATGGGAAAAAAATGTTAGAACATACTTTTTCAGGTTTTCACTTTTTTCAAAAATATCTTATTTAGGTTTCTATCTTGCCATCTTATGTTAGTATGAATGGCAATGTTCCATTTGAATGTTTTTCTTTTTATCATGGGAAAAAAAAATCCTAATTTTGTTGCTTAGTTTATCAGTCTTAATCCATGTTGAGAGTTTTTCTGCAGTCTGTGGATTAGTAAAAGAAGCCATAGCTAATTAGTCCAAAGATCCATATTTTTCATCTCATCAGGCACTGAATATTTGTCAAGTCCTTTTCATCAAAGTGATTGGATTACATTTAAACTATTTCACCTTGCAAACAAAAGGTTTGTTACCATTATATTCAGATTTTGTTTTCTTGTAAGAACTTTGAATTTAAAGGCTTTATTCAAAGGCTAGCAGAAAATGAGTTGTAGTTAGAAGCTATTTCAGATTTCCAGGGTGACACTTTGCAAGAGATTTCTCCTTTGTTAAAGAGATACCTTTGAGATAGCCAAGTACAGTGAGAAGACTTTCTTTTGTAACTCCTCCAAAGTGAAATGTTTTTTTATTAAAAACAGGCAGAAGTCTGGGATTTTTTAAAGTAAATTAAATGAGAATTCCACATCCCCGCCCTGCCCCGTCTTCCATGGTATTTTTAACCATTAGTCCTATTTTTTTCCCCTCTGTGTAATTGTATTTCACTTACAGTAATGTAGATGCTTTGTATGAGAGGAGTCACATAGGGTGTGTTTGCATGGCATGTCTGGTCCACACTAGCCACCCGCTGCTTTTCCAGTTTGGTCTATAAGACTCACTGGATGGGTACTCTGGCAGTTCAGAGAGAAGCCTGAGCCTGAGCAGTTCTTGCACAGTTTAGTTGCTAAGGTATGTCTGCACACACTTCATACATCTATCAAAATCCCTACGGCATGGCTGGTGTTACACAGCTTCTCTCACACCAGGAGTCCTTCCATGCTTGTGGCACAGAGCAAGGACCTGAAGCTTTACTCATGTGGGTTAGGTGTGACCATAGGCTCAAAGGGGATTCCAGGCTACAAGCAAGGCTGTGACATAGCTGGGCTTGAGGCATTAATAATGTGGATGGTCAGTGAGACAGAGCATAAAAAGAGCTTCAATTAACTTTGTAAAGTAAGTTGCAGCTCTGTCATCAGAGGGTTGAATTTTCTTATGTGTAATTCATTGAAATTGATGTTAAATGTGCAAATGGAGATGACAGCTGGATGTTCCAGCGGAACAAATGAAAGGTTTCTTGGAATTCGGGTCTGCTTTAGCAGCTTTGGCTGCTAAAAACAACATCTAATGATATTAATATTTAAATAGTCATGACTTTGAATAGTCATGGAAATATTTTCACCCATCCTCTTGTGTAGTAGCATGCTGCTTTGCTGTCTTACTCAGCAGTCATCCTTAAAATGCTCCCACAACCCCTTCATCATGTCTCCTTCATTTCCATTACTTCTCTCCTTCATCTGACTTACACTCTCCTATCTGCACCTTTTGAAACAAGCTCATACTTTGCTTGTTCACACAAAGTGATCTCTGCCACCCTTTTCAATATGCTGGGCAATTACCTGCAAGATAATTTTACAAATGAAAGGAAGGAATGCTGAATGTTACCTCCTTATTGCACAAGATCTTTGGAATGGATGCAAAATTGTGCAGAATGGAAAAAGCACAGTTTTAGGTGCCCTAGGGATGTCTGAGGCACAGACACAGTGCTGGCAAATCTGACCTGGAATGATCCACACCTTTGTGGACTGGAGTAAATTAATTTTGACATCTAACATTCATTTAGGCAACTGAGTCCAAATAATTGTATTGTAATGATGATTCAGCTTTTTATTGCAGCAACATTGTTAACTTCATCTAGCCAAACTATTAGTAATTGATTTATTCCTTCAGAAAAAAAAAAAAATTAAAAAATGCATTCAGATTTGGGTCTAGACTCTCATCATGCATTTTGGTGCTTTGTAAGTCTCTGTTCGTTGTTCTAAAAATTGAACTCTATTTAACTCTGTATTCTTTCTCCTGGGAACTAGCTGTATTTCTGTATTACATTTCTACTTAAGTATAATTCAGTCATTGTCTCTGTGTCAGTGCAGTAAGGCGCTTCATTTGACTTTTAACCATAAAACTTAACAGACTATGTTGGGATTTTCTGGAAAATGATTTTATGGTCCTCAGTCCACAGATACAGCATCCCCTTTTTTTTTAATCATAGCAGGAAAATTGATGAAGTGAAACTAATTGTACTTCTTGGCGACACAAGTATAGGGTTCAGGAGGACAAACCTTAAGAGGTCTTTGGCCAGTGTGCAGAATTTGCATAACAGGTTTACTGTTACAACAGAACTATGAGCACAGAAATAAAAGGAAGTTATGCTTTTCATTTGGTTCCTTTAGCATCTACATGTTAATATGAAAGAATTTTAAAATACGAAGTATATCTTCCATATGAATCAGAAATATGACCAATAGCATTTTGCTGTCACATTCCTATGGTGGTGTGCTTCAGAATGGCGTGTGTTATCAGTGTGCCTTGAAAGAGAGAACCACCCTTTTCAAGAACAGCACTGAATGCAGGCTTAACTCAAAGCAAGACAGAGAGTATATGCTTATGATGGATTTAAATAGGAATGCTTTCCAAAACAAAATTATATGCTAGATGGCCAACCCTTGCAAAGTTGTAATTTTATATTTAAAGTAAATGTAATAATACTGGCAGCCTTGAGGTTGCTGGATTGCAGTAGTGACTGGTATTTATATCTGGTTCGTTAGCAAGCCAGTGAAAAATTTCATGTGACAAAAATCCATTTGGCTAATGAGCCATGTTTTAATTAGACTCTGAACTTTCAAAAGAATACAGCTTATTGTTTTCCTTAGTAGTGTAATATAGCTGCATAAAACAATTGCAAAAGTGAATTGAATGGCAGAAATATGTTCTAGTGGATTAAGCAGACCACTTGTTAGGTACTTAGACATCTAAGACTTTGTTTTGGCAGTCCAAAGTGAGGCCAATAAAAAAGGCTGGGTTACATAATGAAGAGTGTTTTGTTTTGTAATAGAACACTTTGAGTTCAAGAAAGCTTTGATAAAGCTGAGATGCTTGTGGCTTCTTCTGGTTGTTTATACAGTTATTTAGACACGCAAGTGTTATTGAACATGCATGTAGTATCTTGCAGACATTATGCAAATAGCCATACACTGAAAAAGTGTCTTTCCCTAAAAAGTACTTTAAAGAAAGTAAAAAGCTGTCTCCAAATTTGACTAGTTTTAACATGTAGATGTGTCAGAGTTGAGACTGTGAAATGCTGCTTGTCATTTTGGCAGAAACTTGTTAAAATATGAATAAATACAGACTGTATCAAAAAGAAGTGTAGGTGGTAACTAGTAAAGTTCTAGCTCTTTTTTTTTTCATCATTTCTGCTCTGCAATTTTAAGATTGCTATAATTAGCCAGTCCTATACTGAATCACAGTGTAAAATAAAGGAAATGAGTGATGTTGAGAGATAGTTGTTCTAAAGCAGCACAACCTCCTCTGTTGTGCTGTTCACCTTTCATTCCCCTCTTTATCCCAACAGTTAACCAACCTCGTCAGTCTTCATTGCTAACTGTAAAACCAATGTTTCTGTGCCTGGGGATGCGTATCCTAATATCCAACCTGACCTCTCTGAGGGTCAGGAATACTGCTCTAGCCAATGAATATCATATCATGACATCTGGGGAGAAGTGCTGTGAAGAACTGTAGAAAGTATTTACTAAGAAGAAAAAGGCAGGTAAACTTAAAGAAAATAAATGGGAAGCCATGCACAAATTCAATTCACAATTTCAGAAGAAGTAACCCCAAAACATTATTGCACTTTAAATCTAGTGCTCTCACACTTCAGATATCTTGCAGTTCTCATTCTCTGTCTCAAAAAGTATATGGTAAAACTGGGTCATATTCAGGAAGGGATAACAGGATATTTTAAAGTACAAAAAAAGATGTCTTTAGCCTGGGAGAAAAACCCTAAAGGTAACTGACAAGATCTGTGATATAGGTTGTAAAATTGAGTGGATGAAGAGATTGGATAGGGCTGGATTTTTCTGTCTCTCTTTCCTGTATACCAACTGACGTGCACCAAAATGTTGACAGTGAAATGAATATGGTAAATTACACCATCTTCTTTGAATGCAGAATTTTCAGTTGGCAACAGTTTTTAACAGTTGAAGTCATCCATAGGTGCCACTGTAATTTTATCTTGAGCTCACATGCTATTAATGTAGAGTACATCTCAACACGTTTACACAAAAAAACCAAGATGCCAGGAAAAGCATAAATGTAAAAGAGAAATAGTTTGAACCTTTAATTTATTCAAATGAAGTTTAAAATACTTAAAGCAATCTATTACCACTTCCACACCCCCATGGTTTCACAGGTACCAGTATCTATATAGGTGGCATAATTTATTTTCAGAAGTACTGTTCACCTCTCACTTCTTGTGAAATCTGTGAAAGTAAGGAATATTCAACAGCATTGAAAATGGGAAAACCAGGTTGTGGACTAAATCTGACTTAAGATTTCCTAAGTACCAAAGAAAAGGAATAAAGAATTTTTAAAATTAATTAATTAAGAAAAAAGCTGATCAATTGCTTTTTGTTTGAACTGATTTCTTGTCCAATGTCTAATACAATGAGCTTGTGATTAGCTGAGGCAAGTGAAGCTTTGGAACACGATAAATAAAAGAGTGCATAATATATTTAAAAAAAAAAAAGGTTAAGTAGACCATTCAGTATTGCCATATAAGTTTAGTGGTAAGAAGAATACAAGTCAATGTCAGTGACACAGCAGAAATTCTTATACAAGTGCTGACTGAAAATGTGAAAAACACATCTCAGTGCTCCATGAATATGGTTATACTGGTTTCCTGAGGTTTTGGATGAATTGAAGCCAATTTGTGAGTCACTTTATGCTACAGTAAAGATAAAACTTATTTAATTGAGAGTTCACTGTGAGCATATACAAAAAGTTTATCCTATCCAGAATCTTTTTCCTTGGCAATAGGACTTGGACATTTGTGAAAACTCAGAAAATTTGCTGGATGGGTGATCAATTCCCTTTGCTCAGTCATCCAATTTTCTTAAGACTATAAAAGCCAATATATGTCTGTCTATAAATATAAGATTACTTGATAGTGCGTCAAACATCACAATGATAATATTTCATTAACAGAAGCATAGCAGGGCTTTGGAGTTTCTGTAAACCCATGATGCACTAAAAGGCATTCAGAGATACTTGTAGAAAAAAGTCAGCTGAATCTTTTGAAAATTTATATGATGTTGACTGACTTCGGTTGAACATGACCCTGTCAATTGTGACATGGGGTGTACTGATGCCAGACTTAGTAAGAGTGTGAACTAAGGCAATCTTTTTCTGTTTGCCACTGCCCTCATGCTGAGATATTACCACTCAGAATCTGATTATCTTCCCTGCTTGTTTTCTGTTCCTGTCTTAGTAAAGCAGAAAAAGTAGGTATCAGTTGCCACAGCACATGTGAAATAACATAGCTGTAGAGCTTTGGGACATGAATAATCAAATAATTTTAGGTGTCAGACAGACTTGTTTATTTACTTTATGATTGGATGTAAATATTAATGTGGCTGCTTTTGCAGAAGAGGATGGAGATTCCTTAATGACTCAGAGCTGTGTGATCCTACAGTTGCAAAAATGCATTTTACTTGTCCTGGATGCATTTTTTCACTTACTAATTTAAAATCACAGAATCAGTTAGGTTGAAAGAAACAAGTAATGTTATTGACTCCAACCTTTAACCCAGCACTGCCAAGTCTGCCACTAAACCATGTCTGTAAGTGCCACATCTACACATTTTTTAAACCCTCTGGGAATGATGACTCAACCTGTTCCGATGCTTAACAACCCTTTCAGTGAAGAACTTTTTCCTAACAACCTATCTAAATCTGGTCTGGTGCAGCTTGTAGTCAGTTCCTCTTGTCCTATTGTTTGTTACACGTGAGAAAAGGACAAGCCCCCCCCAGCTAGTACCACCTTTCAGGGAGTTGTAGAGAGCTATAAGGTCTCCCCGAGNAGGGAGTTGTAGAGAGCTAGAAGGTCTCCCCGAGCCTCCTTTTTTTTTTAGGCTAAACAACTCCAATTCACGCAGCTGCTCATGACAGGACTTGTACTCCAGACCCTTCACCAGCTCCTTTGCCTTCCTCTGAACTCCCCCCAGGACTTCAATGTCCTTCTAGTAGTAAGGGCCCCAATACTGAACACAGGACTCAAGGTGTGGTGTCAATAATGTGGAGCACAGGGGGACAGTAACTGCCCTGGTCCTGCTGCCCACACTATTGCTGATGCAGGCCAGGGTGCCTTTGGCTTTCTTGGCTACCTGGGCATACACTGGCTCATGTTCAGCTGACTGTCAACCAGTAGACCAAAATCCTTTTCTGCTGGGCAGCTTTCCAGGCACTCTTCCCCCAGCCTGTAGCACTGCCTGGGTTGCTGTGACCCAAGTGCAGGACCTGGCACTGGGTCTTGTTGAACATCATACTACTGGTCTGAGCCCAGTGATCCAGCCTGTCCAGATCCCTCTGCAGAGCCCTGTTACCCTCCAGCTAATCAACACTCCTGCCCAACTTGGTGTTGCCTGTAATCAGTCTAGAGTGCACTTGATCCCCTCATCCAGGTTGTTGATAAATGTATTTAACAGGACTGGCCCCAATACTGAGCCCTAGAGAATACCACTTGTCACTGGCCACCAGCTGGATGTAACTTCCTTCATGATTGCTCTGGGCCTGGTTATACAGCCTGGTATTTACCCAGTGATGAGTGAACCTCTCCAAGCAATGGGCTGCCAGTTTTTCCAGGAGAATGCTGTGGGATACAGTGCCCAAGGCTTTAGTATAGTCCAGATTGATTCTGCACATTCACAGGAAGTTACCATTCTCACTCAAGATAATGCATATGTTAAAGCAGTCTGGACAGCATTGGGAATGAGGTTAGAGAGAAAAGGACACACTAGCTGTCAAATCCTGACTACATCTCTTAGGTTCTGCTGGATTGGTCATAAAACAGGTGATCCTTTTGCTGCAAAGTCTTGTGCATTTTGTTTTTCATGAATGTTAAGCAAGGTTGCTGCCCATTTTTCTGGTTTCCTGATTTTCAGTATATTTTGGGCTGTTGTGTGTCTTCCTGTTGGATAAAAAGCAGAAGACTGTCACATGCAGTGCAATGTTATTCCAAGAGGAGGAGAAGGAAGAGCATAGGCCATGCAGGCCATGTGCATTCTCCTATTATTGCAGTGCAGTCTGTCACTGATGAATCATGGTCTAGTTATAAATAACGTGCTCAGTGTTAATTAATTTTGTTGCTGTCGATTATGTCCCTGGTTATCTATACAGGCTGTTCTTTGATTGTTGCTTCTGGTGCTTTTGCATATTTCTCTCCATACTTCATTATATCAAATCCTAATATTTGCACTAAAATATTTATATAATGACATTAATGCAGTGTAGAGGTGGCTGGCCTAAGTAACCTCTACAAATACATGCACTGATGTTAAAGCTTATTTTAGGCAACTTTCAAAATTTTGAATTGTAAGGTAAAACATGTAGATTATTTAAAATCAATCCCATTGTCATTCATTTTTTACTTACCTAATGCCCAGACCAAATCTTTTCGGTGATGACTTTCCCTTTGTCATGGTTAATTAAGAGTGAAAACTGGTGTAGAAGAAGAAATATAAAAATCACATGAGAAAAGTAATGATTTTCTATATAGTTCTTCATTCTCCTTACTGCACTAGCTACAGATTTCTAATCTTTTCAAAAACTGTTGCTTGCAAGGTCAAATCTTGCTAAACAAAATAAGGAATAAAAAGTTTAAATATCGATTTCCTCCTCCACATTCTTTTAGCTAACTGGCTAATACCACAGATGAGAGAACTAGTTGTAAAAAGTCACAGTGAAACACTCCCCATAACAGCAATTACAGGATTAGGAATGCTTCTATTTTTGGTAGTTGTTTTGAGTGTAATCTCTAGCAAATATGGTATGTGCTCTGATTTCATAGCAATTACTTCATGTAATGAAGTTGTAAACAGTTGTAAACTGGTTTTGGAACATTATTGTTATCTGTTTTGTAGCCCCACAAGACACTAAGCATATGCTTACTAAGAAAAACATATGTGAATTGCCAGGTATTTTAAATTTTTCTGTAGTATTTAATTTTGGTATGTCCATAAAAGGCTCACTTGGGAAATGTTGTATAATTAATACATGCTCATTGGATATTTAATTAGATTACTTTGGATATTACCCCCATCTGGAACTTACTGTGAGCACTGAAGTTCTTTGACATTAAAAATGAGCCTTTCACTAAAAATTCCTGACATTGCAGCTCAGAACCTTGGCCTGAACATTGATTGTGGCATTTGACTGTGGACATGTGAAGTTTCTTTGGGAATAGTAAAAGATTAAGAATTTGCACTGAGGTGCCAATTGCTTCCTGTGTTATATCCTCTTGGGGTTTTTAGTATCTTTGGCTCTTTGTTTGTAGTGCCAGTTGTGAACATTTGGAAGGCATCTTGCTTGCATCTGAAAGCAAGAGTGGGCTGGCAAGTGACAAGGCAGGTCTTGCTCGTTATTTGCTCAGTGTAACTAAACTCGTTAAATTTGAGTATGTGCTAAAGCAGTAGGCTTGTATGGGACCAAACTGGCTCAGCGCCTTGCAGGTCTGTATCCTAATTCAGAAAATACATTCTGTACTTGTTACTAGAGTTCCTGTTCCTCGGGTTTCTCAAGCACATGTTGGATGATACAGCATTGAATCTTGAATATGGTTCTCTCATCTTTCTGCTGACAATCTTGCCTTTTTCTTTGTTTTGTTCTGGTTTTGTTTGTTGGGGTTTTTTTCCCTAAACTGAGATTGTACTAGTTCTGTTACACTAGTTGGTGATAAGTATCACTAACTTTATCACTAGTTAGTGATAAGTATTCTAATTTTTTTTTATTAGGGTTTGTTCTCTTACAGATTGGAGATTTTTTGTCTAGAATGAATAGGTTGAGGTGAAGGAAAAAAAAGCAACATAAAGTATATAAATTACTGCAAATGTAAACCCTTAATAAAAAAAAAAATCACATTCACTGTCAACAGACTGGATGAAAAAGTTACTTTAATACAAACCATTTAAATTAATACAAGGAGTTTATAGGATTTGATAGATGTTGCTAATTTTATTAGGTTTATAATCATTCTGAAGTATTTTTGAAAAGCTTTGGGTTGTATCACATGATTTTGTAGTTGATATATTCTGCATTGACTAGTTGCACAAAGGTTTTTTACAAGAAAATAAATATTTTCTATTTTGTTCATATTCTTATGTTTGATGGTTGCTCAGTCAAACTTTCCAGGCCATAGAGCTTTATTTTCACTGTTTTTTGCTGTTCTTTTCTTTTAATGATAGACATTCATGTCAAGCTATGTACAGTTTTTCACCTCCTGCAGGAAGATATCCTTCAAGTTCACACTTCAGAATAACTGATTCCTGATTTTTATTTGCTAGCAAGGGAGAGAGGTCTTAATTTTACTTGGCAATAGATTTTTCTGTTAGCAATTATATGGATTTGAAGCCACTTACACATTTTTTCTCTATTATTAGCTGTACTAAGTTATATTTATTCTTTGCAAGGAGAAAGAGGACACAGACAAAAGACAATAAATGGTTGATTGTTTTGGATATTGGTATTTTAGGAGTTTCTAGCTTTCTGAGCAGTACAAGGACCTTACCTGCCACTGCAGGGTGTTGCTGCTCCAGGGCTTTGTTCCCACACTCACCCCTTTGAGTGATTTGATTTAAGGACTGTGCCATTCAAGCTTCTTTGGTAGAGCAATGTCGCAAGTAGTGGGATTAACATTTGCTTTTTAAAATCCACAGTTTGAACCCATGCAAAAAGAACTTGTAAATGTACTGTGGAAACAGTCTTCAGCAAGGGTTTTGCTGAACTATTATACTATGAATTGCCCATGCTACAATACAGATTAAATAAAACTATGTAAATTAGGGGGAAAGATGACATGTCTTCATTCCCAAAGACAGCATTTATATAATTTTCCAGTTTCTCTAGCTTTGCACTATGAGTTTTCTCCATGTAAAAAGGATTTATTCATCTACCTAGTGCACAGTGTTCACTTTTCTACACAGACAACTACACACTTCTTACATTCTATCCAATAAAACAGAAAGAACTGTATTGATGCTGAGATTTCAGTCTTCTCTTGGGTCTCTACCAGAGCAAACAGTTTTTTTCTATTTGCTTCTTTCCAATTAAGGAAATCTGTAAAATTAAAACGGAGGGAGGGGGGCTTCCTCTAGGTTTTTATATCCCCTTTCTACTTCTCTTATCTTTCTCCCTACTTATTCATATTTCTTCAACTTCATAGTAGACTTTAACTCCAGAAAATCAAATCCTATTGTCGTTTGTGTCACCTACATACACAGGCACACAGCGTGCATAACTTATATGTTTATACAGAATTAATGTCTTTAAATACTAACAGATATGAGATACTACAGATGCTATGTGGATGGAACTGTGCAGTATCATCTAACCACAGAATCTGAAACTGCTGAGACTATTTCCAATGCTGTTTTGAGATTTAATACATTGATGTCTGTAATAACAAAAATAAGAGACATTTTTAAGAAGAAAAATCAGAAAGCTTTTACTGCTTAGAAAGGAAAAGATCAGACCAGAGGGATGGATCATGAAATTTGAGGTTACCACTGCAAAACAAAAAAATTTGGTAGGATCTGCATATTATTAATTTCCATAATTTTGAAAAATATGTTGACTCAGTTTATCTTCACATTCCACCAATGCTTTCAATAACAATGGTCAAGCCTCATCTATTTGAACAAGGAAGCATACCAAAGACTCTGTAACATGCTGTGATTTGCTGACTTAAGATCTTGCAAGAGCTAAATCCCTACAGTAATAACATTCTCTTAAGTCAGTAATACTGTAAATCCCCTAAATGTAGTTCTGATGTTTAGAGTGTTCATTTCTACTGTCAAAATGGTGCCTTTAAAAAGGAACTTCTGAGTTAAACTGTTTCAGTTTTGTGGTTCACTTGCTGAAAAACCTACTTGGTTATTTATTTTGTTTGTTAGGCTCTTTTTTTTCCCCCCTAAAATTTAAGACATTTAATTCTGAGACTCACTCCCAAATGGTATACAAAGACTTAAATTTTATTTACCTTCTTTGCACTTCTTCCAAGAGGCAAGCAGTGAATACAAGTATCTAATTAACACAAGGTTTTCTTTATTCATGCATATGAGTGCTTATAACATTCAATCAACTAGGCAACAGAATTACATTACATAGGAATCAACATACAAAAGGAGTAAGCATTGTGTTTTTATCCTATGTGGTATAGTAACGGAATCTAAAAAGAATGGAGTGTGATTGAAATACTAATATATAGTAGTCAGGAAACATAGCTAAAAGCAACCACTGTAAAGACTGGCCTCAGAGTTTAGTGAGTTGTGGTTAAGCAAACCGTGTACTGAAGAAAATGGATGTCATGACATCCTAATTCCTTGGAAAAAAAAAAGTTTAAGAAGCTGATGTTTTCTCCTAAGTTCTTTTTCCCAGACAGCTGAGAAAGCACGAACAGGTTTTCTAGAGAGAGAGAGACTGCCCATAGAAACTGTTCCATAGAATTGTGTCATCCACAATGGTGACTTAACAGAAATGTATTACCTGGTATCTCATATGCTTGTTTGCTAATTTAAGAACTTGTGTTTAAAAGACTTTGTATGACAAGAATGGCAATTTGTACATGAAAAGTCAGATGCAATTACCTTATAATTATGTATGTTCAGCATAGGACTAGAGGGTTTAGGAAATCCTGGATGTACTATTTATTGTCACAGTCTGATGATGTGACCCTCTCTGTACCCCTGAGGTTTGAGTGCCTCATTTGTCTTACCTGTGACAACATAAAAAAAGTTGTTTCCTTACACTCATTAAATCTGCATGGTAAAATTTGCCAAAGAAGCATTAAGTATTCAGTCTTCCCTTATTTATGTTGCTCTGTCTTCCATTCCCTTGTGACAATAGATGGCAGCAGATCTGTATTTGGGCAGTCTTCTTTGTACGTACAGTACATGCAAGAGGCACTCCTAAGTGGTATAAACTGGAAAACCTGGAAGACAGCTTGAATAGCAATTGAATGTTCTTGAAAGCCTTCCTTTTTTCAGCAGGAAAAAAGAAAATGTGTCGCTTCATTTAAGTTGGCTAAAGGATAAACATATGCATTTCAAAACATCCTAAATTTACCCTATGATTCCATGATATATACATGTGTTTGCATATGCATGCATAAAATGTATATGACCAATTTTTTTAAAAATGCACAATTAGATTACAGGAGGTTGCCAGTTTAAAAAAAAATGTTTCCTGGATAAGTGTAAGTAGCAGTAAAATCCATCTGTCAGAGCTGACAGAATGGTGAACTTCAGGGAAAAATATGGCCAAACATTTAAGAATTTGCTTAAAATAGAGTACTTAGAGAGATGGGTAAAGTTCTCCTTTCATATTCCACTGTCTGCTGGGTTGGATGGGTCCCTTACCATAGAAATGATTGTATGCTAATGGTCTGTGCTGGTTCAGGGAGGAATGCCATCATCAGCTACCAGGATAAATGAATAGATAACAAAACATTAAGTAATAATTACATAGAGGGTGGAGAATAGAGCCTTGGTAACTGACTTGGGAGGAGTCTACCAACAGCAAAAAATGCCATAAATTAATATAATGGTGCATAAAATTAGATTTGGACAAAAACTGAATCTCTGCAGCTGAGGGAGATACTCATTTTTCTAGAGGCCCAGAAAGAATTTGGCAGGCTGAATGTTCTTAGCTGGGCCACAGTTAATTATGGGAAATACCAGTTGCTGCAAGAAGGAATTCTGATTGTGGCCTCTTGCTACAGCTCTGTATCACTTAATGAATCAACGGAAATGATCAGAGTAAACATATTATGGGTAAAAATCACTGCTGCAAAGGAATTTGCTCTTTAGCAGTAGCTGACGTAGAATAGACACCTTGAACAAAACAGCTAAAAATAATTGATCCAAAATGACTGCAAACTTTGAAGTGTTAGAGGTAATGCTGAGCAGGGTGGGCAACCAGTGAATTGGTAATTACAAGGACAAAATGAATTCCCAAAGAGCATTGAATTAAAAATTATAGTATTTTCTGGGTTTTACTATGTATATTTGCATTTTAATGCTTTTTGATTTTTTTATGGAAACATATATAGTTTTTATAGGTTATGTGACAGGATTCCAATTTTTTTCATGACGAAAAGTCAGTAGATACCCACAAAAACTGTAGCATTGATCTGTGACAGAAATCAGCAGAAGCACCAAAACCTGTCATGATAGGTTTGTTAATGTGATACAAATAATGTCAAATTACCTTAAAAGTGGAGATTTTTACTTTTTGCTCTCCACTCACCTGGAACCTCCTTTGTATATTCCATGTCATGTAAAGGGGGGAGGTAGAGGTAACTGGGCTAATTGTATGATGCAATAAAAAACTAGGTCAAAATTCAACCAATATATTTTATTCAGCTTATTATAGGCATAGTATTTGTATTCAATACTGAAATCACAATATTTTTATTTCTGATCTTAAAGTTTTCTAAATATCAAAATGACTTAATGAGTAGGTTTTAGCTGGGGTAGATTTAATTTGCTTCACAGTGGCTGGTACAGGGCTATGTTTTGGATACATGGTTGCTGCATGGTATTTGGCTGCTGGCTTGGTATTTAGCACTTGGTTTGGTGGTGTTTAATAGCATAAGGGCCAACAAAAGAAGTATTTTATCAAGGGTGTAAAAATATACAGAAAACCTATGACTCAGAAAGTCAGAAAGCAATTCTCTCTATAGATCTCTGATCTAAAAGCTAGCACATCTAGACCTGAGAATGCCTTAAAATGTGCTGTCATATGATTGAATATCTTGATACAGTTTAATATTCTATGCAGTGCATAATTTCAAAATATGTAAAGGTATGGATAATACTCTTTTGCAGAAATGCTGTATTTTGACAGGAACTCACTCTGAGATTTCATCTGAATAAGATGAAAGATGAGTTTATTCACACAATAATGACTGACTTGTGCTTTGGATTATTGGCCATTTTATCAAGTATTATATTTTTCTATACTTATTGATACAGTGGAAGCTGATAGCTTTAAGCTCTCAGAAAGTTTTAAAATCAGCCTATATTTAAGCAAACATTCTGACAGTTTCTGACCCTAGTACCTCTTTTTGAAATGTCTTTTAAACTTAGAGGAAAAGAAAAAAACTTTTGAAAATTATGAAACTGTAAGTGCCATTAATAGAATCAATCAGAGAAGGGCTTGGATTGAACAGGACTATAAAGATCATCTAGTTCCAACCCCCATGTCATGGACAGGGATATCTTTCACTAGACCAGGTTCTCAGAGCTCCATCAAATCTGGCCTTAAATTCTTCCAGGGTTGCTTTTATAATGTTAAGCTATGATATGCAGCAGCCAGAAATTGTGCTAATATCTGAAGTTTCCAGTAAAATGTTCCAAGATGGATGTGTCTATGTATGAAAGAGTATATATATGTAAGAGGATATATGTATATATCCTATAGAATATAAAAAGAGCTGTTATATATCTTATGTCAGACATTACGCTTCAGAGCTGAACACACTAACTTCATGGAATTCATTGGTTTTCTCATTGCTAAAGTGGAAGCTATCATGCAAAACCAGACATTTTTGGGGGGTCTAATAAACCAGCAGCGCTGTGAACAGGAGAGAGAGTGCTGAGTGGTTGCAGTGCATGACATACAAGAGTACACCTGGGGCTGACAGGTTTTGTCCTTACCTCTCCTGTTAAATCCATGGCTGCTTGTACCTAAACTGTTCCAAAACCAGGCTGATACTGTTTTAAGGCTACTGGAGAAAGGTAAGATCTTAAGTATAATTTCTGATTGAAAGATTCTGCTTTTTATGCACTTGGTATAAAGGACTACGGTGGATTGGCACAGTCCCCACTAAGGCTGTGTTTAGCCAACGTCAAAAAGTTTTTCAAATCAGTTTATGGAGCTTTTTTAGTGTAGTTTTACACTTCACACCCACATCTGAAATATGTGTGTGTAACAAGCACATTTAGGATGACTAGTAAGAATACCTTGGCAGAGGTGAAAACTCAAGCATCTTACACAGTCTGTGTCTGTATATGGGGGAAAGACAAACAGCCCATTTTTTTTTAAGCTAGATCTGACCCACAAAATTTAAGGACAAAAAGATTTTTTCTGAGTCAAAACAAAGTTGGTACCCCCTTTATACCATTTTGTTATGCTTTAAAGAAACAGGAGAACTGAAAATGCACATGTTGGTACTGTGTACCAGAGCTTCAAAAAGATACAGAACTTTCTATATGCAGGGATTATGTGCAGATGCATAGAATAACTTGATTTAATTTAATTTAATCTAATTTGGGCCTCCCAGCAGAGTCTGCTTTAAAGGATGACTTCACTGAACGGCTGACTAGTTTGGATGTGGCAAACAGAGATGAAGATACGTGGGTTCTGGATTGCAGACTGGGGCACTCAAACTCATTTCCTCATTCAAGTGAGAAAGAGAAGATCAACAGAAGTGTGTTGCATCTGAGCCTGGAACTGAATGTGAGTAGGACTGTATTCATGCTATATTGGATTTCAACCAGCATTTATTATATACAATTACATTTTTGGTATGCATTTATTTCTGATCAGACTAAAAGTATGTTCCAAAATATCTGACAAACTGCAAAGTTTTGGATGGGATACAGTTTTCCAGATGGTCTGTGAGCCCATATGTCTTTATGCAGCTGAGAGCAATACATATGAAAAATTCTTGAAATTATATAAATAGATTAAGACACATGATGTGCCATTTCTAAAATCTTGATGGATGTTTCGTTTAAATTAGTTGCTTCCTGGAAATGCATTGCAGGAGCAAACTGTGGGCGTGCACCTCTGCACATGTGCATGTGTGTGTGCTCATGTGCATGTGTACAGCCCAAGCACTGGGAGCCATGCTGCTGCTTCTCAGAGTTTTGGAGAAGCTGAACTGGCACTGCAGTCACACTGGGCATGATTTTGACAGGAAAAGTTTCTAAACTTCCTGGGGTATGAAATAAGCTTCTGAGGGCAACCTGAGTTCATCATAATGTCAGGCCCGCTTAATGTAGCTGGAAATACTTACATGCTCCCAGGGTGAGCAGTAAGCAGCCTACAGAGCTTACTACATGTTTTGGAAGTAGTTTTCAAGTTGGAAGGAAAGGGAAGAGAATGTAGAAGAAGATGAAAGAAACATGAGAAGGATTGAATGGTTGAAAGAAATTGCTTTAAAGACCAGATTACATAATACAGTTTGTGCAAAGAAACACTAAAACAGATTTGTGTAAGAGTGACATCTATTGGTGGAAATGGAAGAACTGACTTAGAAGTACATTTTAAATGCTTTTTAATGCGTACAATCACAGTTGGTATTCTCTTGAGCTTGTTGTGAAATTGATTTCTTGTCCTAACTTTCTTCTCTTAAAATAATTATTTAGAATAGTCTTGTACCAGTGTGAAGGTACAGGTTTATCCTTGTAATAAATTGTTGAGATGAAAACAAATAACTGAACTGAGAGGAACTGTGACATAGCTGTTATCACTGCTAGAAATATATACTATAACAGGAAGTATATAGTCCATGAGGATTCTTTGTCTGCATTTAAAGGTCCTTGTATAGAGAAGGAGGAGTTACAAATGAAGATCATTTGAGAACAACATTTTGAGTAAAATAGGAGACATCTGAGATTAGTAAACAGTTTGTTTCCATCTTTCTATTTTTAAATAAATATTTAATGTCTAAAAATCTAATAATTTGCATTATGAAAAAAGGAATAATTTCAGTTTCTTGTAATTAAAAAGGAAGAATATTTATTCTATTATTTTTAAAATACTCAGAAAAAAGTCTTAATTTCTGTTAAAAATATGGTGTTCAACGCGGGCTGATGGACTGCTAGGGACCCAACAAGACACTTTATCCTGCAGCTCACTCCCTGTGACCCTCTTTCAGGACAGCATTCTGGGTTGAATTACAGAGCCCTTGTATCTCCAAAACTTATTTTTCTTCTTCAAGATGAGTCCATGGGACTGAAGGAGGAGTTGCCAAAAGAACAATAGTGAGAAGGCTGCTACAGCAGTTGCTGCCATCAGAATCTGTTTGGACTGCAGCCCTGCTAGAAGTAGCCTGTAAGAAAGATAGTGGCCAAAACCAGGCTGCTTGAGTTGCTCTGGTGGCAACAACCCTTGGGTGTTCCCTTCCTCTTCAGTGTGGGATGTCGCACCCAGATATTGTCTTCCCTGTGCAGTCATCAGACTGGATAGCAAGACAATAGTGGTAAAAAAAGAGCCAGTGTCTGGAGAGCAATTCTGAAACTAAGATCATGTTCCCAGGAAACAGCACCTAAAATGGACCAATTTATTTATTGCCAGTTGCGCTACCCCCAGTCATGTTATCTATGGCCCTTTTCTGCTTTTAGAAGAAAACATTTAGCCTGATTGGCCAAAAGTTTGGCACTATTGTTTTAAAATGCACTTATATTAGTAATAATAACAATATGAAAAAGCTCTTTATTGAAAAGCTCCCTTGCTCTGGATTAGGAGCACCCTAACATTAACGTATAATATAATTGTGTATGTGCATCTATAGATACACTAGTGTTTGCTTATGGAATTATAGAATCGTAGAACGGTTTGGGTTGGAGAGGGCATTATAAATCATGTAATTACAAGTTCCCTTCCATGGGCAGGGACACCTGTCACAAGAACAGGTTGCACAGGGCCCCATCCAACTTGACCTTGAACACTTTCAGGGATGGGGGATCCAGATCTTCTCTGAGCAGCCTGTTCCAGAGCCTCATCACCATCACAAGCAAAGAATTTCTTCCCAATATCTAATCTAAACCTACTCTGTTTCAGTTTGAAGCCATTATCCCTTCTTCAAGGGCAATACAGGTCCTTGTAAAAGTCTCTCTCCAGCTTTCTTGTAGTTCCCTTCAGGTACTGAAAGGTGCTGTAAAGTCTCCCCAGACCATTCTCTTCTCCAGGCTGAACAACCCAAACTCTCTCAGCCTTTTCTCACAGGAGAGGTGCTCCAGCCCTCTGATCATCTTCATGGCCCTCCCCCAGACTCACTCCAGCAGGTCCATGTCCTTCCTGTGCTGGCACCCAGAGCTGGATGCAGTGTTCCAGGTGGAGTCTCAGCAGAGCAGAGGGGCAAAATCCCCTCCCTGGCCCTGCTGCCCACGCTGCTTTGGATGCAGCCCAGGACACGTTTGGCTCTCTGGGCTGGGAGTGCCCATAGTTGGGTCATGTCCAGCCTCGAATCCTCCAGCACCCCCAAGGCCTTCTGGGCAGGGCTGCTCCATCTGTTCATCCCCAGCCTGTGCTGATACCGGGGATTGCCCCAACCCAGGAGCAGCACCAGCACCTGGTCTTGTTTCACGTCACAATATCCCCATTGGCCCACTTGTCCAGCTCTCCATTATATGTTATTGAAAAGATGTTTCTATGTTTCTGTTAGTGGCAAGACGGCAGATATTGTAGATGAGAGACTGAATGAATTCTACTCTGACAGGACTTTTAAGTGCACAATCTACACCAGAAGCATGAAAAAAGATCCTGCAATAGATTTTAAACCTTAGGCAGGGAGAAGATACAGAGATATGGAAGGTAATGAAACAAAATAGAAATGAAACTCCACCCTATTTTTTATACAGCATTTCATCTCAGATAAAAAGCATGTAAGTGAAATGTGAAAATGCAGCTAAAAAGGTAATTAATAGTAATTACTTAAAAAAATTATGGTAAATGAATGTAATTGTGGATTTTATTTTATAAATCTTTTTGTTTAATGTATCATATTGTAGATGGGAAGCAAAAGGCCTGTTGAAGTGAAGATGAAAAGAGGGTAACCTAGAAAAGGAAAAGGATTAAGAATTCATCTCCATTCTTTGTAACACTAAGTGCCAACCTCTGTGCCTTAATGTACAAAGATCTTACTTAGCTTATTTACACAGTTTATAGTAATCTTCTGTTCCCTGTCTTTGTTACTTGTGTATTTGCTCATATTAACCAGATCAGTCAATATATCTTTCTAGAATTTTTGTCTCAGATCTACCATTGCTTTTTCATATGATAGGTTTTACAGGTTAATATTCCATATATTTATTGATACAGTATGCACTCCTGCAAAATAGTAAAATGAGTTTCTTAATGTGCTTTCTGATTTTATAACTGTATAGCTATTATACTGCTTTTTGAAATTCTCTAAAATCGTCCATATCTCAGGTGTCAATCAAAATTTAGATGAAAATGTTAAAAAACACTTTGCTTTTATACAGATGGATTTATACAGACCCCTGCACCAAATGTGTCTGGTGTCCACACATTCTGTTAACATCATGTATTGCTGAATTCTAGTAAGAATTATCATGTCTATGTTTCTGTTGCTACATCTACATTTAATTACTTAAATTAAAAGCAGTTTTGTTGGTGATACCAAATTCCCTTGAAACTCAGGAAAGCTGCTCACATAATGGTCTAAGTGAGGTAACAAGGCTGATAATAATGATGAAAATCAAGGCCTTATAGGTTTTCTTCTATCTTCCCTGCCTGTCCTATTTTAGAGTGTTTAACAGGTTGAAATACTAAGTTGAAAATGAAGTAATCAGCAGGAGAGGCAAACAGGAGGGCAGGGGAATGTTAAGACCATTATCAATCTGCACAGTAAAGGTTAGGGTGAGGATAGGGCAGAGGGCAGACTGTGTCAGCTGAGCTCCAGATCAGTTCATGCCACCCGAGCTACAAACAGAGCCTGCTGCTTCTGGTGGCTTTTCTGAAGCCTGACACAGTTTGTGCATATTTCGTTCCATTATTATTTTCAAGAAGTTATGCAAACTTTTCTAGATTTGGGGTTATTTTGAAAAAACAGTAGAATGTTTGTTTTCTGTTTAGCAGCCTTGTTTTGTAGAATGTCTTTTTGTCCTGTTCATGTTTATCTAGTTTGTTATTACAGTGATCTGAAAAGGCAATCTGAATTGATATGGGGTCAGGAAGTGTTGGACCCTGCCATATGATAGGGGTAGAAATTAGATGACCTTATTCTGGCTTAATGTGTGTTTTCTTGAAAGCCAGTTTTAAAACCTACTTCAGGTGAGCTTTTAGACATCTCAAAAACAACTAGAGTGAGTTGTGGGTGTGACTTCTGTCTGTGATGAAATGTAGGTCAAAAAGGGTGTGGATTTTTAAATGTGCTTTAAACTGTAAGGAATGGTTATCCTTTTGTATAATTAGTGCATTGACTGCCTTGAAAGCTGCTACAACAGGTTTTAAGGGCTTTTCTGAGGCACCAGGGAGTTGTCTGTTTTATTAAGTAAAGAGGCTTGTAACATAATCATAACTGATTTTTTCTAAAGATTTTTAAGTTGTTCCTTTAGATGCAGTGTTACAGCCTGTTCGGAGAGACTTTCCTTATGAGATAGATCCACCCAGCATTAAAACACTTCTGCCAACAAACCGGCTCCATCTTATTTCACATCGCAATGACGACCTCTTTTTTATATCAAAATATTAAGGGCACATACTGATGTATGTATTTTACCCACAAAACACTCTATTGAGTAAGTAACCAATATGTATTTCATGATCAGCTATTCAGTTCCTCGAAGGACTCTCCACTGGGCTGATCAGCAGAATGCAGGAAGCAGGTCTCTACAAAAGCCATATTTTAGGCTGGGAGTTTACGGACTGTGTGGTGAATTTCAGAGACCACCAGACTCATTCATGACAATGACTTTCATTTTTTGATCATTTCTGCAGGCATATATATATGTAGAGATAAATTTCCTTGTTCATCCTAGAGCTCAAAAAGCTTGAAAGTTTCTCCACACTTCCCAGAATTTACTACAAAAAAGGTACATATAAAGCAGTATTTTCTGCAGGCTTGTGAGATTACCTCTGGTTTTATAGGGTATATTTCTCCTTCTGGAGTTTTAATTATTCACTATTCAACTCTGGCACCTCAATATATTATACAACTTAAGCTTTACACCTTTTCACTTAAGCACCATCCTTTTCACTTCTAATTTGACCCTGGTCTCGTATATTTTGTTGGGATGTTGTTTAGACATAAAGTATGAGATTCCTGGTTTAAGTCCACTTTTAAACTAAACTTCTCACAAGTCCATTAAAATCTTAAATAGTTAAATAGTGGCTGTAATCACTAATCTATTCATAGGATTGTTACAGCTTGGTGACCCTTTTTTATTACAGGGAAGTTTTAAGTTCTAAGTGTGGGTTATTGTTAATATCAACAGATGAATAAATATTTTGGCATAATCTGATTCAGTATGTTTAGCTTAAAAGGTATCATGAAGCTGCTCATAGAGTTATATTTTTGTTAGTGACTAACAAAACTATTCTTGAAAATATGATTAATGTTTATCCTTCATAAGTTAAACCCCAAATAAATAGGCACATAAATAAATAACCAAGACATAACCATACAATTCATCAGAACAATGAACAATTAATCATGTAATTGAACATAAAAACAGATGTGCATTTAAATGTAGAAAACTTTGGTTCAGTATTGTCACTTTGCCTCATTTATTTTGCCATAAAATGGCATTTAGAGTTGCTTTAGATTTGCCTTCAAGAAATTTTGTCTTGGGGGAAGCACCAGTGCTGTGGTAGCCTCCTTCCACCTGTTTTATAAATCCTGGTATTTTAAGAATAGGTTGGCATAGGGAGTGATAAGGACTCTGTGTCTCTTTCTTTATGTAGAGCTTCCTTTTGTGATATTAATCTATATTAAGCCTAGAAACCAGGGGTGCCATGACCTGTCAGTTGTTTCTGACCTTGGCACCTGGTGATTAAGCATAGTGGAGAAGCAAGTCCAGAGCTTGCTAAGGAAATGCCAGGCAGCAGGGCAGAAGACATTGCTCCATGTTAAATCACAGATAACAATGGGAGTGATTCCAATGCCCTTTGTCTATAGGTATGCACGTAACCCTGTAATTGAAAAGGTGTCTGTAAGCTTCATCTAAGCCCTTAGAGTAACAATCTGATTTTCAGGAAACTTTGTTCCTGCAGGAGATACCAATGGCTTTTGCTTTTGCTGTTGACAAACAAATGGTTTTTGTACAGTCTACATTTTTAAACATTAAACCAAAAGCTAAATGTGTTGGGATACTTTGTTGTTGCTTTTTGGCTGTAATACTCAGCTTTTTAGTAAATGTTTTTCGGTAATCACATACAGCAGTGTGATCTCCTTGTGATCCGATTTCCTTGTGAAGGACAGCTTTCCCCATGCTGGTTGCTTAAGATTACTCATCACAGCTAAATGGCTAACTGTAGAATGACCCTTTAACTTGGGTTAAAAAAAAAAAACAAGTAGCAAAAGTGGAGACTTGTGATGGAAACCTGTCCCAAATGTTACTGACTTTCTGAATATCAATAGTGCTTCAGAGTATTTGGTATTTTCTTCATCTGTATTGACAAGGAAATATATAGTATCCCTGGTAGTTTCTCTTAATGTTGAGTTAGACAGTTTTGTAGATTTCAAGTGTTCTTGTTCGTTTCAACAAAACAAATCTCATACATATAGCAGTACAGTTTGTGAAAATCATCACAGAATATGTCAGCAGAGATTGTTTTGGTTGAGAACCATCCAAGGCTGGTGCCGTGCAGATGCACCAGGCTGTCCGATTTCTAAACAGTTAATTTGTCCCTCCTGGGCGCTGGCCGCTCTCCCGCCGCCCAGCGCTCCCGGTCCCTGGGCGCGGCCGCAGTCTCTGATAATACCTGTGTGCACCTCTCAGCAGGAGCTGTGCAGGGCAAGGACAGTGGTAATATGAAACCAGTCTCGTTGGTTTTTGTTCGTGGCCCTGGAGGCTGAAATCTGCATTCCAGATGAAACCTCCAGCAAATCGGAAGAGAGTCTCTTTTTTTCCTACTTTCCTCTGCTTCAAGGGCGCTCTCCCGAGTTGGCTCTGCCCGGCCGCGCACTGGGGGCTCTGCAAGGCCTTCAGGAGGGGGCACAGGAAGCTTCAGAGTCGTTTGCTCGGGTTTCCATTTGACATTTTTTGGTGATTATGGATTTACAAAAGAAGTTCTTCATCCTAGTGGAAAGACTATGCAAAGGAATCTGTCAGGAATTTGCTGCTGAAAACCACCCAGCGCTGGCGCACCGGGACAAGGAAGTAGGGAGCAGCCGCGNGGCGCCGGCAGCCAGCCCCGCCGGCAGCCTGAATGCGCGCTGTAAGAGTTTGCTCTGCAGTCAGCAGCGCTGCTGGAAGCGTACCTACTCTCTACTTCAGGCAACATGGAAGAACATAATGGGATGCCTGACTGTGGTGAGCTTTTAGACCTGAAGAACACAGCAGAAAGCGACCCTGACACACTCACTACGTTTTCTGTGAAAACACTCTTTGGATTTACAACTAAGTTTGAATCTACAGCTCCCGAAGAAGAAACAGTGCTTAAAGCATTTCAACCTTTGCACGGCAATATAAATACTCACGCTAACACCTGGCATGAGAGGAATGATAATGGATGTAATGAGGACTCAGAAAATCAGCACGGCGTGGATAGGACCAGTGGCCAAGCTGACCCAATGTCTGGCAGGCAAGCAGGCCTGGAGCTGGAGTTAGCTGACCAAAATGAATTACTTCTTCAGCATCTGAGGTTTGTTCAGACTTCTTTGTCTGAATCGGACAATGAGGACAAGGATGCTATTATTGTGCAAGGTACTTTGGTTCATACAACAAGTGACACAGAGTCGGACACGGAGAATAAGGACCTAGACACCGATGAGAACACTGCAAGCAAATATGGGTTAAAAAATGCTGCTTTGTCTGCTGAGGCCTTGGACAATAGCAGTCAAAATAAGGAAGAGTCAGAATCAGAAGGGCACAGCAACAGTGATGACACTGGGGATTCAGATGACATTGAGTTACACCCACCATTCTCTCAGCAGCTCCCAAAAGAGCTGGATGGTATAATACAGTATGACTCCAATGAAAAAGACAAAATGTTAATGGATGAGCAATTCAGTCATTTGCTTGCTACAGGGGAATGCCCTCAAGAACTTTCAGGTGAAGAACATAGACCTTCTGTTGATAATATATCACTCCAAAAAACAGCACTGGCTGAAAAGACTTTCCAGCTGCCTGCTTTCTTTAGTGGACTACGTGTGAGGAAAAAGGGACTGACCACAGAAGATGGGGAAACTGTTACAGAAATTAAACCAAGGGAGAATGATTTAGCTCTGCTTAAATTACGACAGCCTGTTAAGAAATCCAGTATTGCATCAGGTTTGACCATTAAAAAAAAATCATCTGAACCTAAGGCAAATCCCACTTTCCTAGAACAACTCTCGCACTTGTTAAACATAGACGTCTCCAAAAATGAAGGTAGAACTGAGGACTCTGGTGAGGGATCTGGAGAGACGGAGGACAGTGATGAAGCTCAAGAGAACAAAGCCTCCAGCAAAAGAGAACCACGATTTCCCTCTGAGGAGATAAAATCAAGCCCTGCTGAATCTGCGCTGGATGCCTTTAAAGCCTTATTCACGCGACCTCCCAAGAAAGAAATGACTGCAGATACTTCAGAGCTGGAAGCCCTAAAACGCAAAATGAGAAATGAAAAAGAGTCCTTGAAAGCTGTATTTGAAAGATCAAAATCAAAACCTGGGGATGGACCATCAGACAAATCTGTAGGTTGAATTACTTTTTCTTTCTAAGATCTGCAAGCAGAAGGATTTAAAAATAATAATTTGTTCTTTAAATATTATTGGTGGGGACTTAAGATCCAAATGTCAGAATTGCTCTTCTTTTGGCAATCTCAAATTTTGGATTCCCAGCTGAGGAAATCTAGGGGCTAATTTCTCAGAATTTTTGATCATCTGCAGTTGAAGCAGTATTCAGACACAAGTGATGGTGGCAGTAAAAGCCTCTCAATTAGAAGTGAGAACTTAAAAATCAGTTTCTGATTATAAAAGATCTCTACATAACAGTTCTCCATATGTTAATTATGGCTTTAAATCAGTTTGATGCTGCAGATATTTACTGTAGTATTATTTAACTGTTAATTATTTATCTGTTTTCTTCAGTTGAATATTTTATTTTTAAAACTAGTATTTCTTTGTACCTGTAGGAATAATTTTATGATAAGAGTTGATACAAGAAGTTGAGGATGGTTTTCAGCTGAGTTTGTTCAAGACATAGAACAGGAAGTTTTTGTTTTTGTTTTTGTTTACATGCATATATCTGGCTTTTCAAATATTGATAAGCATTTAACCTTACCCAGATGTAACTTAGTGATTCCAATTAGACAACTCAAGTTTTTGATTAATATAAGTGTTTGCAAGATTAATGCTCTTAGGCAAATGGAGATGTAGTTAGATATTTTTAAAAAATCAATGCAAAGTTTTCATACAATCATAAATTACTTTGAACTCTTTAATTAAATGAGTAACCTTTGGGTTGGCATTCTCCCAACCCAAAATTCTTACAAACACATCTTTGGCAGATGTAATCAGCCCAGGAGACTATTGTTGGCTGAAGGGGGAATTACCTGAAGGATTCCATTTTCAGGGTTGGACCTTAAACCTGAAGCTACTTAACTTAATTTTCTGTGTTGGTTATACTCTCTTTAAAATTTCTATTCTTACGAAATTTAAAAAAAAAAAAAAGTAAAAAAAAAAAATCCTGGCCAACGCTTGGGTAGACTGACAATACCAGTTTGTAATAAATTACCTGTGGGGAGGAGAAAACAGGTATTCATTGGCTGTGGAATGTACAGCAAGTGCAGTCTGTGTGTGCCCTTCCCATTCCTTGGCTTACTCCTTCCTGCTTACACCAGTCACTGTGCTGGCATCAGCGTTTGTGTGGCTCACAGCAAACTTATTTGGGAAGCTGTCATCACACGGTGAGGGAGGAGGCGCAGGAGTCAGCAGGAGTGGCTGCTTGTCTGTTGCTTCGGTCTAATGCAAGTCTGTATTTTCTCAGAGCAAAGCCAGAGTCCAAGGGTCTAGCCTTTCCTTCTCCTTGCTCCCGTGGGCCATTTATAAAACCATTTTCATATAGGGTTTCACTATTGTTGCACTTGTGTCTGTGAAATTGCTTGTAGTTACATGTTGTAAATCAGATTACAGAAATATTGGAGATATAAAAAAACACAAAAAAAATCCCTCTAAAAGAATGTTTGTTTAGTGGGTCATTCCCCCTCCACCTGGTCCCCATTTAAAGAGTTATTTTAGCATTCCAGTTGACAGTGCAGTCCCATTAAGAGCTGCAGCATTACTTTGATGTGACAGTATTACCTGGTATGTGGACTGAGCAATCTGCTGGGGGTGGGGCAGGAATTTCATAAACTAGCTCTGCTTCCAGAAAATTATATTGTCAAATGATGTCTTAGGTGAATTGCTCTAATGTTTACTTGTAAGAGGAGCACACTCTGGAATACTTCACTCTGGAAGAAAGATATAGGAAAAAACCCTAGCATTTGTGACCACCTCTGTGGTTTGCCAAAGGATAGACAGCTCTCCACAGTGATGTGAACAGTTTCAACAAATCACTACATGTTACATGCATTATGCTACTTTCCTCTTCAAAAATATTTTTCTATACTGATTTATTTGCAATCAACTGAGCACGTTCAGTCAGTAGAATAAGACAGATAATCTTTCTGGAGCACATGTGTAGAGCTGAGCATGGCATTTGCTATTTGGAATCAATTGATACTGCCGACTTTAATTTTTTTCTTGTGTAATTTTAACAGCCTGACCTGAGTCCCTCAGAGCAAGATGACAAGACTCCAGGGAGACTCCAGACTGTCTGGCCGCCACCAAAAGCAAATCATGAGGATGCAAAAGTAGGATTAAAGTACACAGAAGCAGGTAAAACAGAGAGGTGAAGCATTTGCAGAAATTAGTTTCTGACATTTTTTAATCTTGTTTAATACAGAGATGGTGATAAGTCACAGTATTTTCATGTCTGGAAAACCAGATCTTATATTTCGTATGTGTGGTTTACTGCTATTGTTAATTTTGCATCTGATTTTTAAATGTAAATGGCTAAAAATTTGTTGAAATCTACAAACTTGCCTGTACAAATTCATGAGGAAAGTGAGTTTTTTTTATGAATTAGGTTATCCATTCCCAGTGGGATTTTGTTCAAGTGAGTGACAGATTGGTGAATGTGTGGAAATGCGACTGCCTTTTCTGATGCTTTGGTGCAGGGGGCAGCTCCCTGCTGAACTCTGGTCTGGCTGCAGATTTTCTTCAGGTACTGTCCAGAATGAAAACAACACCATTATTGCAACATGTGTATGAACAGAGGAATGCTCATATCCAGTCAGGCCACTTCTATAGCTAGCCACATATATTGTCCTATGCAGGTGTATGAAAGGGTATGTCCAAAGTGCAATGCTAATTGTCAGATAAGCTTTCCACAGAAAAATATTTCTTGGGGCTTTTTGTTATTTAGATATTTACATAACATATTTACAAGGGAGAAAGTGATTATTTTAGCCACCACATCTCTGGTTCAAATTTATAGTCTTGAATGTAAAACAGGAAGTCCTTGATATTCAGAAATTAGCCATACACTGAGACATCGTCTGAAATATGATAGTGAAAGACAATAGGCCATCTCTTCTTCAGGTAGCTGGAGATTTTAGAAAATGCCGCCTAGAAAGTATTAAGTGGAATTATAAAAAAGGCTTTTATACTACTTTGCTGTGAGAAATTATTCAGGGTAATGGTGTGTGGTTCTTTATAATTCCAGTGGATATCCATCTGACCTTGTATTTGAGAAACAGTACTCCTATTTGTTCTATTGTTTTTTATTGTTTAGTCTTTCTCCCTCTTTTTTCAGTTTTCTCTGCTTTAAAAATCTTTCTCTTTTTGTAAAGTGGAAATAATACTGGAAATGTGAAAGTTGTTGGAAGATTGAGAAAACTAGGTTTTGACAGAAACATGGTTCTAATATATAGAATTGAATTTAATATATAGAATTGAATTTATAGTCCATCTGATTGGTCTGCATTTGGCAGTCTATCACTTAGATGAATACCAGACAGGTATTCAACTGTTGGCAAGTTGATCTTACTCTTAGATTTTTATTATAGGCTATATGCTTGCTATATTTAATTTTACCCAAATATTTCTCCTTCTAATGACTATAATCATCTGTGGAAAAACATATGCTTAAATAAGGAAAGAAAACTGAATTAACAGAAGCACCAGATTTTACTACTTGTAGAGAAATTAGGTCATGCTTTCTTGAAATTTGAATTGGAAAGACAGACTGGCTTAGAGCCTGTGTAAATTGTTACTCTTGTTACTGTGATATTTTGGGTGGCAGTGTCATCAACATGTTGATGGTTTGTTTGCTAAGTCAAATTTTTATAGACCAGATTCTGCAGTTCATTAGTTGCTCCAGCGTCTGGCAGAGGGATTTGAATGAAAACAAACCGCTGGTGATTCAGCTGGGATGAGATGTAAGCAGTGCTTTTAAAGGAAATAGGCAAAGACTGTGTTTGTAACATATGTTAAGACTGCCCTAAAGTTATAGGTGTGCCTCAGAGATTGGCAGGTTTGTTTCTTTCAGCTGTTCTTTCAGGCATTCTTTCAGGTGGATCACTTGCATTGGCTGTTCTGAGGACTTGTGTGACTGTTTTAAAGCATTATGCACAGGAATGAATTTATAGTCTCCTACAAGTAAAGCCAGGTACTGTTCAGGAGTCGTGATGATACAGTTATAATAGGGTTTGTATTCAATGTTGGTTTTATTGCTGGGGTTTATGGGGTTTTTTTGTGAATATGGATGTGTCAACACAGTAAAACTTCTAAATTCCCAACCTCCTCTCTGACAGTAGTAGGTGCCTTGAAAATGCATGTGTATACTGCCATTTCCCTTCATGCCCCTTCACATCCAAAATTCCTTCCAGCTACCAACACTTCAGAACCTTCTTGACCCCTTTTTAAGAAGTCGGCTTCTTAAAAATAAGTTATAATGCAGGTAAATCATCTGCGTTATTTAAATTGACTGGTCTAAACCAAAAACCCTGTTTCTTGTCTCGGTGTCTTGTCCTGACTACTAAGATCAAATGAAAAATTCTTGATCTCAGAAGAGAGTTCAAAAATTGTGTGGCGCGGATGTTTGTGATTCCAGTTGTCCTCCACTGATGTTCCTAAATAGATGAATATCTATATCATAAAAAATGCTGAAGTGGTTCGTTTTATTAACTTTCAGTCAATAGTTTGTTAATGTTTTAATTTCTGTGATTGAGGATTTCATCTACCAAAACAATAGGAATTTATATGAAGACAGTAATAAGAGGATGAATTATTAGGTGAATATTCGTTTAGCACAGCTTTATTTTATGCTTAGATGAAATACATGTTCACATTCAAGGATAAATTTGTCAACATTCATCTTTGTACTTCTGAAAGTACACGAATATGTGTATATTCTATGAGCTGGCATGGTTTGTTTTTTTCATTTGTCATCATAAAATAGGATTTAAGTAAGACTGAAAACTTGAAAGTTGGAATATAGTAATCTTTTTTGCAATTCTACAATGTCTTTGATTTTCTTTCTTCATTGCTGTGCACTATGACAACTATGACAGGAAGGTAGGGATATTGAGGGAGAGTATTCCTATCTTTTTGATCTTTTCTCACCTCCTTGTCATGTTTTTCCTCATTGTTCTTATTGCCTAGTGGAAGCAAGAAATTCAAGCTTAATTTGGCCTACGCAGCAGACATCACAATGACTCATAGCAGCTTGGAGGAGTAGCTAACTCTCTCCTGAGGCTCATAGTCTGGCTTGATGTGTGGGAAACCAACTGAAAAGCAAATGGACATAACAAGAAACACGTGTGTGAGGCTGACTAGGCCTGTTAGGAATATTAGAAGTGAAAGAAGTTAGGGATACAACTGAGTCCCAGGTTTTTTTCATACATTTGATAACTGCTTGTGCAGTCATGATATTGTCTCCTGCAGTGTCCGAATCTTGAGTTGGTAATTTTGAGTTGAATGGATGGTGTTGCAATATTTTGGTTTAACTTATGTTTTCTTAATTCTTTAATGCATGTGTTTCCATAGAGCAAGTGACTATGTTGTCAACTGGCTCTCTGTAATTAGCACAAGCTTCTTGCATGATTCTCTAGAGAAACTGGAACTTCTTTGAAGTGTGCCTAAAATAGCTGAAGTCCAGAAAGTCTATAGTGCATTTATGTCCTGGAAGGCTAGAAAAAGGGTACTTTAATTTATAGTTATTCCATGGAATCAAAGACATTTCTGTGCGTATATTTTTGGTCCCAAATTTCTGTTTCTCTGCTTTCATTTAAAGTTTGTTTTGTTTTGTTTTGTTTTTCTCCATAATTCTTGGAGAGACTTCTCACGTTTTTAAACATTAACTCTGACAGAAGGGTAGAAATGTCAGCCATTATGTGTGGTGAAAATATCTAGCCAGATAGAGGAGACAAATTCATGACTATATTGAAGAAATTAATCTGTGATACTACATCACACTGAATCCACATATAATGAATGTCTCAACTACTGTGTATGTCTAGGTCAGCACTTGCAGACACGTGTCCCAGAAAAGGAGTTTAGACATGGGTTCTGCAGCTCATAAAACTTTTGAAGAACAGTCTCCACATTAATGTGGTAGATAGAGTCTGTTATTCCCTATTAACATTACCATTTTAGCCTTCAGGATGAAACTAATTCTCTTATATAGAACAGAGAGAGTTTAGTCTTTTGCTTAGCAAAACAGAAATGTAAAGAGTAATGAGAGAGAGAAGTATTTGACATTCCTGTGGGAGAAAACGTTTAAAAAAGCCACTTAAAAATTAATTCATTTAGTGAGGTTTTTTCATTTTTTCATTCAGTGTTTTCTTTTTAATTCAAATATCTGTATTTAACACTTAAAAACCTAATTTTCTCACAGTCTGTCTGTTCATCATCTTTAAATCTGCAGTGAGGTAATGCTGTCTCTATGGTGCCACAATTTCTATAACAGTCTGTGACAATGTAAGCACAATTTTCAGGGTAAGTAAGAAAATCAGGAAGTGTCTGATAAAGGTCTTATTAGACAAAAAAAAATCTGGGTAAATGGTGGATGAAGTACAAAATAATGGCCGAGGTTTATTGTTAAGTCTCAAATATGTCAAATCCTTGATCCCCTATACTTTTAGTTCCCAACAAGAAAATCACTTTATGGCCATGATGTAAATGCAGGGAATAACCAGTGTATGTAAGAGAAAGAGAGGCATAATGGTTGGAACAAAAGGATGAGAGATAAGAGCATGATTTCTTATCTTTCTGTAACATAAGCTTCCTTTGTGGCCTTGAACACTTTGTGTTTGTCTTTAAAATAAAGACAATGTTTGATGTTAAGTGTCCTGAAGAAAGTCGTTGTAACAGTGGCTACCAACAGTTGATTTCACCCAAGTAAAAAAAAAAAAATCAAAAAACAAAAAAACCCCAAGTAATTTAGGTTTATTTCATTTCCGTGCGGTGTTTGAGGTTTAGTTCTGGGATTCTGTTATAAATTTATTGTAGTGAATTAGATCAAGCGGCAGTATAGCAAACAAGATATTTTGCATTGCTTCAAGGTGGTGCTTTTGTGATTGAATCACTGATCAATTTGATGTGAACTCAGAGTGCATAAAGTTTTTGTAAATTATTTTATGACATTTTACTGCATTTATTGTGTAGCATGACAGGTGCATGTAATTTGGTGTTTCATAATCAGACAGATATGCTAGTCTTTTTTTGAGAAGCTGAGGGTTTTTTACAAGCCAGATTTTGGTAGCCATTCTAAAGTAACAATGTCGTTTTTTCCTCTTATTTATGATAGCTAAAGCTATGGTTTTATGGATTCAGAAGGTATTGGATATAGTGCTGCTCAGAAATCTCTGCCACCACAGAGAGGCTGTATATTTGCTGATCACTACAGCAGTCACTTTTCCAAATATCTTGCAACACTATATGCTAAGATTTACTTTGAAAATACTAAAGAAACCATGCTCAAAAATAAACAAGCAACAAAAATATTGTTTGCTTTTCCTTCCCCACCTCAGCTGATGCTGTCATTCATACTGTGCCTCTTGTGACAGAAACAAAAAAAAAAAGGCACCTGTGGATAATTATTAATATTTGTTGTTAAGATGTTTGTGTTCCATTTTCAGTCCTTTTGCTACTTTCTGGAATGGCTTCAGGAAAGTTTTGGGAACCTTTCCAAGTTTCAGTTTATCCATCCGTAAAATTAGGATAAGAATTCTGACCTATTTTTCAAGTCAAATTAAATTCATTTCTGTTTACAGGCTCTTAGCATTAGATAGAGACACAGAATAGGAAAGAATATTGACTTTTTAAAGTTTAATCTTAAAAAACAAAACCCAGACCAACCCCACAGTTACAGAATGGTAACTGTACCTAAGGCTATGGGATGAAATGTTCATGCTTTCCCACACACTGAAGATTTACTTTTTTTAAGGTGAGAGGTAAGAAGAGTTATGCTCTAGTTTTTCCATAAAAACAGTTGCTTTATTTTTGTTATGCATACTCTCTGAAGAAGTGTAATTTTAGGAGACCTATTGATTTGAGTCTGGGTACATGTTTTCAGCAGGCGCCTGACAAGGACAGGTTTTACAGTATCCAAAGCCATACAGACATATGTAGCCATGGATACCAGCGTGCTTAAGAGTCACATACAGAGCAGCTTTAGTCCACTCAAAGTAAAAAGCTGATTTCTTGCTTAGTTCTGTATCTACCAAGAGCAGGACATGCAGAGTGTTGGCTGTTTTTGGATTTTAAGTGAAAGACAGTTTGAGCAAATTCTCGTGACTCAGAAGCTCCTTTTAAGCAGCCCTTTTGAATTACCAAATTACAGAATCATAGAATAGTTTGGGTTGGAAGGGACCTTAAAGTTCATCTAGTCCCAGCTCCCCTGTCAGGGACGAGGGACACTTCCCACTGGACCAGGTAGCTCAATGTCTCACTCAGTCTGGCCTAGAATGCTGCCAGGGATGGGCAGTTACTGTTAAAACATGTTGCTTGAATATAATGAAGGCAAATTGTGTGAATTATTTCTTTTACTGTAGTTTTAATTCTGAAATACAGACTGCACTATGAACCTGAGCAATCCAATTTTGCAAAGACCTAAAGCAGTTACAGGGTTTTACAGGATGATTCTTGTTATATAATTGAAACACAGTGAAAGAGCAATTGTGTACACAAGAAGAATGACTTTGTATTTTATTTCCATGGTTCTGTTTCAAAATATATGAAGCCCTAACAGAAATGCCTCAGTTTTACTGAATTTTCTTTCTTGTTCTGCTGTCTCACTGTTCGCTTGTTATGATGCTTTCTGAAATTTTGTGCCTGCATTTAGAACTGCTTTTTGGCTTTCTTTTTAGGTAAATTCAATATCAGCCCTGCCAAGTTTGCTCCCTTTGCTATGGCACAGACATGTACTCTGTAATAAATCTGTTCCTCATGTTTGCTGCTAAAGAGTTACTTGTTTGCCATATTGCATTGGTGAACGTGATCCTGTAATAAATTGGGTTCGTAAAGACAAAGTAGGACATTTCTTGAGAAAGAATTAATGTTGAATGTCCCCAGCAGCAGTACCGCTAGTGTTGCCTTTGTGAGAGGGTGCAGTGACAAGTGAAACTATTCATTTCTGCTATCAGGTAAATGAACTGTAACTGTAACTCCTCACAGCTGAGGAATGGTCAGGCAGATAAGTTACTCAGGTTACTGCTTTTGAATAGTGCTTTATACTGCTTTGCAATCAGAAAGAGGAGTAACTATTTTCCTCATTTCCATAACAGACTGTCAAGGGGGGGTGCTGGTTTTTCCATAGGAAGCTGGTTTTTTGTGGGTGCGGTTCTACTATTCTTGGGGAAATCAGTGGCTATTGTGAAGATACTTCATGTCCTGTAGTAGATTTACTTTGGTGTCCTCTATATTCTTTAAATATTTGGACGGTATTTGGATACTGGACTATTGGCTAGTTTGGGGCTGTTTGTTTTCCACAAGTCCCTCTTCGTCTCCTTTTCTTGTGTCTGCCATATTTTCACCATACCAGAATCTTTACAGTGCTGAGAATGTTTGAAATTACAGGTTTGGAGGGTTCTTCCTTGTCTTAAAAATGAAAAAAAAAAAACAAACAACCAAAACCCCAAAAACAAACAGACAAAAAAAAAAACAAAACCAAAAAAACCCAAACCCAAACCAAAACAAAAATTAAGCTGAAGCGAAGTCCCAGTCTGTGGATTTGGCATTACATGTAATGAATTGTGGGTCTGTAAAAGAGTTCAGGTTCAGTGGGAAGTAAAGAAGACAGGACAGACAAGAGTAGGTGGATTGGGGTTCAGGGAAAGAGGATTAGAATCATATTTTAAACCACATGTAGTATTGTTTTATCCAATCCCCTTATAGGACCCAATTACCCAATAGGTAATTTTGTAAATTTCTTTAAGCGTAAGTAAATTTTAATTTCCTAGTTATAAAAGGATGCTTAAATGCAGTTATGCTTTATAAAAACCAATCTAAAACTGGATAAATTAGATTTTGAAAGTTGCTCGTATGTATTTTTGTTGAAAGAAGAGCCTGAAAATTTGCTTCTGGTTTATGACTGTAGCCTGAGAAAGCCTGGAAGGTCACATCAATACGTCTGTAAAAATAAATAAAAAGTAACTATAAAGGTGTAGCTGTGGTGAGTAGGTTCCCTTCTGACACTCGGTGGTTAAAGATGAGAACTACATAGGGAAGTAGAGCAGGAAAATGCTGTAGTAAAGAGGAATATTGAAAATGGCACCAAGGGTCACCACTGAGGGAGAAAACATTAAGAAACCCTCACTATTCTGAAATTTAATGAAGCAGCGCAATTATAAGTGAATGATTTCCTTTATACTATAGGGCATGGTACGTCTCAAGAAAGGGAGATTTTACTCAAGTTTTCCAGCTTTTGTTCTCTAATTACTTCTAAATTGTGTTAACGTTATTTTGCATGTTTCCACACACTGAGTTTAATATGTATGGCTTTTTACAAAAATGAGTGTACTGACCAGAAGTGGCTATATAGGTCATTTAACTTCAAAGCTTCTGCTTTCTACATGAAGTTTTGAGATTATGGCAGAGAAGATTCCTAAATTGCTGTGTAAAGTTTGGGGAGTAACCTGTCTACTTGAAATGTGAGTTATGGAGATTTCTGTGGGAAAGGTTTTCATGTAAGATTTTATTTAAAAATTATTTAAGTAGGTAAGTTGCTTTATTACCAAAGAAGAAAAGGTAATTCTTGCATAGTACAGTTGTGAACACAATAGAAGAATACTGAATAATATTTGAATGTGTATACTTACTTTTTGCCACAGTTTTGAAGAATGAAAATTTCCCTTTGAAACATTGTGACCCACCCTATCCAGTATTTCTGGGGTTGTAGGTTGAGTTTTCAGGTCACCAGATTGACAAGTGAATGCTTGTATCTTTTCTTTTAGAAATATTAGTGAAAGGTGCAGCATGCTTAGTATTATAAGATTTTCATGAGCATGTATTGAGTATATTTGTAAACATGGTTGCTGCTTTGTGTTTAGGCAAGCTCTGTGTGATGATAAAACTGAACATACATTAGACATTTTGGTTATGTATGTTGTCCAAAACATCCAAATTTTATTTCATGTGCAGTTTTCTATGCATTAGGAAAAGCATGCATGCTTTAATGTGTATTTTCTTTGCAAAACAGTGAAGCATGCCTCATACTTTACTAATCATAAGCAATATTTTTTGTTTTATGTTTTATTTCTGCCACCTGGTGGCGTATTTTGTGTGTCACGTATGTCAGCAGCATCAGTCACTGCTATTGCACAGTCTAAAACTTTCTTTTTTAAATTCTTTTTTTGGAAATGAAAAGCAAAATGAGGAATTCTTGGAAGTGTTCCCACCCCAAACTTGTGTCTTCTAATCAGATTGTATGGAATTAATCTCTCAGAAAAGTCTAAGCTTTCTGATCTGCTTTGGTCTCTTTCCCTTACCACACCACATGAAAATACAGTAATGAGTGAACATGATTGTTGTTTCCAATTGCAGGTCTTGAGGAATGAATAAAATCAGCATATGATATTCTGTGCATATATCAAGCTGAGAGCTTTATAGAAATATTTCGAAGTTTACTTAGTTGTTGCGGCCTGTTTTTGGTAGTGGGGGCACTACTACAGAGGTGGCTTTGTTTTCATAGTGTTACTGCATGTGGCCCATGGTTAACCAAGGAACATCCATGGGATATTTTTACATGGTAGAAATTTATTTAAGTATTTGCTATTTGATTCTGGTTTGATTTGATAGGCAGTGCTAGTGTTTAGCAACACTTCAGAAATTAGGCAGTTCGCAAGCAATTGATAATTTTTTCCAAGACAAAATAATATAAGGGGGGAGCTGAAAATACCGACTGAGTTCTACATTTTTAGTAATGAATGAAAAGCAGGGGGTGTGCAAGACTCCCTGCTAGAGTATGTAGCTAATGAGTGTAAAATACAAATTCCCTGAGTGAAGCTTAAATACAATCTCACTTATGCTTTTGTCTCTAGCTCACCTAAAGCTTTGCAAGGAGGGACCACCAGGTGGGTGGAACAGTGTAATGTTGTCTGTCTGTGTCTAGTCTTTGGTCTCTTTTGTTACCATAAAGGTAGTATTTATCTTTCCTTGACAGAACAGAAGTGGTAAAGGCTGAGTCTGCTATATCTACCACTGTTTAGAACTAAAAATTTGGTAAGACTACAGAAGTTCTGTAATAGATGAGGAACTGTTTTCATAATTCTAGCTTATGGTACTTCAGTTTCAGTGGCTGCCATCCCACTAAAAAGAGTGGGATTTAGGTTAATTTCTTCTTAATCTCACATTAGACATGTTATAAGCTGGCAGTGGTTTTTTTCTGAAGTCTTTGGAGCAAAGACGGTAGTGAAAATCAAAGTGATGATAGATCTTAACATTAGAGTTATGGAAAACTATTTGGACCTACACTGGTCCTTATTCAAAACAAGAGCACATGTAAGGGTGACCAAGAAATACAGTAAAATCCCATTGACAACCATGTGAGGGTTAATTGAATACTAACTGATAATGTCATTAGTAGTCACAGAATCATAGAATATTCAGGAATTGGAATGGACCTTAAAGATCATCTAGTACCAACACCTCTGCCATGGGCAGGGACTCCTCCCAGTCATGAATCAGTAGGGGTGTCTTTTGAAGGAAAAGGAGGTTTAATTGTCCTTTAAGAAAAATAATTAACTATGTTAACCTGGTTTTTGGAAGTTTATTTCACCTATAGCCCCTGCTGTGTCTTTGTTTTCTTGCTTAGTTTTGTACCCACCAAGAGCAGGACATGCAGAGTGTTGGCTGTTTTTGGATTTTAAGTGAAAGACAGTTTGAGCAAATTCTCATGACTCAGAAGCTCCTTTTAAGCAGCCCTTTTGAATTACCAAATTACAGAATCATAGAATAGTTTGGGTTGGAAGGGACCTTAAAGTTCATCTAGTCCCAGCTCCCCTGTCAGGGACGAGGGACACTTCCCACTAGACCAGGTAGCTCAATGTCTCATTCAATCTGGCTTAGAATGCTGCCAGGGATGGGCAGTTATTGTTAAAACATGCAATAACTAAATGAAGCTGAGTTGGAACTCATTTTAAACGAGGAGTTTCTGGTAGTATTCCTCTTTTTTTCCACAGTAACTTATCACTTTTACAATTGTTTGCTGAAGTAACTGACAACACTGAAACAAGGCATGTTTCAAAGCATTTATATTTTTCTGTGTATGTTTATTCATTAGGTAATTTCCTGTTGTCATGCTTTTCATAGAATTACAGAATAGCAATTTGCTGCCTTAAAATTTAGTAAGGATTAAGGTTTGTTGTTTTTGGTTTTTTCCCTTGGTCGTTTTTTGTAATTGAGTTAGGAATACTAGATGTTGTGAGGGTTCCGTGTGATTATCTTACAAGATTTAAAAACAAACCTTATGACCAGTATAAACTCTCCTTACATTATGTCACTGAAGGACTACTTCTTAATTCTACCACAAAACACCATTTAGATGATGATGTGAGTAGACATCATGTTAGAAGAAATAAATCCAAAGTACTTTGAAGCCCTCCTCTTCTCTTTGAAGTTTTATAATGACATTTACAATCATGTTTGTCACAGCTGCATGGATACTTCTTAGGAAATAAGATGGTGTTAAGACAATTTTGCATTAATTAAAGCTGCTTATATTGGAACTTGTTAGAATTTCCCTGCACAGGCCATTAGTGATTTTAGGTTAAGGAAGTTGTATTGTCTGTGTAGACTGCCATTAAGTGGACTTTTGGGCAGTCTGGCCTGAGACATCTTTCTCCCTCACAATTCAATTGCGAGCATTTCCTATTTCCTTCATGACCTAGTTTCATCCAGGACCCTAATGTTATTTAATACCACCTTATGTCCTTGTTAGGGGTGGGGAGAAAGGGATTCTGGCTTCCAGTCAAAAAAACATGGCAGGAGAGGGGAAGCCATGCTTCGTTGTTCATTGTCTCAGGGTCTAGGTCGAGCATTTTTGCATGTGAATCACCCTCTCTCGTATACTTTTGTTATTAATTTTGTTGCCATTGCTGTTCATTTTCTTATCTCATTGCTGTTTCCAGTAAACTGTTCATATCTCAACCTGTGATTTTCATTTTTGATGTCTTCAATTCTCAACTCCATCCTGCTTCAGTGGGAAGTGAGAGGGAAAGGTGCACCAAGAGAGCAGTGTGTCATTTGGGAGAGTCTTGGTTGGGGACACCGAACTGGGGAGTACCATTCCTAAATCTCACTCAAAGTGGGCTCTTCCTCAAAGGATTCTGGTGATAGTGCAGAATTTTGTAGAAACATTTAGGTGCTTACAGTTAGAGGCCACTTGTGTTATTTCCTGCCTGCTGGGAAATCAGGCAAGTGAAGAAATTGTATTTGCCTGTCCCATAAAAATCTCACGTTTTTTCCCTTCATCCTAATGAAACAAATAAATAAACAACATCTGAGACATGTTTGTGGAACAGAAAAAGAAAACCCTACCACTCATCTCTTCCTATGCAACTTCTTGAATAGTTAACAATACTGATCATAGAGATACATGGATCAGATTTTGAAGATTTTGAATTTGTAACTAGAATGATTAGAGATATACTTATTTGGGAATTCAGAGTGTTTTAAAATCAACTGAAACTGAACCATCCATTCAATATCGTTAGCGCTTCAGTATTTTAACTCAGCTTTCTCTGTAGAAACCTTAGTCCCAAATGGGCTCACAGAAATTATGGGTATGTTGCCTAGAGACCATGTTTACCCTAAAAGGTCAGGAAAAATAATAAAGCTGAGCAGTTGGAGCAGTAAATATTGATGGACTTGTTCATATTCAGATACCAAAAGCCTATAAATACTAGAATATTCTGTTTTAGATACTTGGTTTTTATGATTATTAAGGCTAGATTCAAGCAGTCCCATATTATACATTTTATTTACAAGATTAGCTTTCAGGACCAAAATTTTAGAAAATGCACTGCTTTAAAAATTAGCCCAGTATACTGAGCCCAATTAGCCCAATATATTTTCCTTTGTTTCAAGTTATTTTGTGTTTAAATTTAAAACCCATGAAGTACAATAACTATTAAAAAGATTGTGCTTTTTGTATAACTTAATCAAGATAAGCAGCTTTTCTGTATTGCATTTCTTTTTTTCCCCATATGTAAGTTTTGGTATCTGTCAACTTTCTGGGTTCCAGGTACTTTTTAATTTAAAAATTGCTATTCAAGAAAACATGACTAAAACTTTCTGGTGTCATACATATATACCGCTAATGTTCTCTCTGTATTTGTGCAGTTTTCGCTCTAGCAGATGTTGGTATCTAAAGGGTAACAGGCATTTGTCTACTGTTTCACAATGCGTGATACTCTGTTGTTTCACACAGTAGATGTTTGTGATTCTATAAAAAATTCTATGTCTGATGCCATACAGCATTTTAAGCTCTTTGTTCCTGTCGTGTCCATCTTCCTTATTCACCCATTTTTAATTGTTTGGGGTTGTTGCTTCAGCTTTTCCATTGTGCTTCAACAACAATTCTTTTATCTGTTTGCATACTGTGTTTGATGAAATTACAGGACACAGAGTTACTTCCTCCTTGCGCTTGGTAGTTAGTTAAAACACAATTTTATTTCCTTCTTGCAGCCCATTACTTGGGTAGATGTTAATTCCAGGCTTTAATTGGAGTATTTCAAAAGTTGTAGTACGTACCTAGTGATAAAGAAAATCATATATTTTCCTGATGGACTAGTTGGTGTCGTTTTAGTCAGTGTTATCTTTATATGATCCATATTGACAACGTACATTAAAATCATGAAGCAGGCTGATAACCAAACATGACAGTTAAGGAAGGACTGTTATCCTGTTTGCACTGGTTCTGTCTTTGCAATGTTCAATGCTAAAGTAATTTTTTTAAAATCAGATAAAATACTAATTAGAATTACTTTTTCCTGCAGTTGCATGTAGGCAGAACCAAATATAGCATGACTGGAAGTTATAATACTTTCTAATATTGACTGTATCAATGGGTGATGGAACAAGATCATGACAATTATGTATTAAAATAAAAATTTATATTAAAAACTGAGATAACAAGTTCATACCTAGAATAAAATAATAGCATTGAACTGGAAAAGTAAGACTTGAGTATTTGCAGCTGATATAAAGTTTGTATAAGTAGGAAAGACCTGAACGCAAATTTAGCATTCTCTCATCAGAATGTTACCTGTTGACTATGGCAAAACATGAGAGTAAATGAAAATTTAAGTTTCACAGTAAGTAGATTTTTTTTTTTACAATGAATAATTGATTTATTTTTCCAACAACAACATAGAAAAAGGAAATTTTGCATTGTCATGTCACTGTATATCTTTAATCTTCACTGAGGCCTCTATACAGCTTCCTTTGTACTTTGCCAACTTTCAGATTATTTTCAAGAAATGTTTTAGTGAAACATTTTACAATGACATGTTCTCAACTATCATCAAATATAACAAACACTTGTTTAAGGCTTCTTAATGTGTTTCTGCTTTATCTCATGATCTTAGAAAAAGTGTTCAGTTTTATGAAAGTTTGCTTTAGCTTCAGTGGGTTATAATTATTTATTGCAGGAAGCATCGAGTTGCAAAAGTAAAGAATGTGCCCAAGTGGGCAACAGCTTTGATGATTATTAAATTTTTCTTGGGATGGCATACTCTCAAAACAAAGGAAAATGTAGTAAATTAGAAGTTGTAAATGAAATCTGAGACTCCAAGCTGTTTGGGGTGGAATCTGTGCAATGTGATTGTTTACCTTTTTGCTTGAATGCTCTTTGTAAAGGAGCGACACTTTAAATTATTTTCTCAGTAACAAAGTCCTAATTTGCATGTGGTCATTTTTCAGGATAGGAGCACTTAGCACTTGCAATCTGATTTTTATCTAATTTGTCTCAAAAGTCCTTAATAATAATGTCTGCTTAAAGAGAAGCTAAATTTACGCCCTACAGCCACTGTCTTCTTGCAGGCAGATTTGGAAACCAGGCCAGTACAACAAGATATTTGTACAATGCACCTTCTGTTATGTGTCATAATAAAAGAATTTAAAGCTTTAGAAGATTGACATTGAGGAGTTTGAGTGTGTCCAGGGCAGCAAAGCTGAGAAGGATCTGGAATGTGAGTCCTTTGAGAAGCAGCCAGTGGAGCTAGGTTATTTGGTCTGGGGAAATGAAGGCTCAGGGGAGGCCTTATTGCTCCTTACCTGAAAGAAGGTAGTGGCTGGGGATGGTTTCTCCTCCCAGTCAGCTAGTGATAGGATAAGGTGAAATAACTTCAAATTGCACTAAGGAAGGTTCACTTTGGATATTAGGACAGAGTGGTTAAGCATTGAAACAAGTCACCATCCCTGGAAGTATTCAAAAAATAAGTAGATGTGGCACTTTTGATACGGTTTAATGGTCATGGAGACACTTGGTTGAAGTTTGGACTTTATCCTGGAGGTCTTTTCCAACCTTAATGATTCTTTGATTTTATGAAAATGCAACCTCCCTGACAAACGAGATAAAGAGTCATCTTCTGACACAAGGATTAGCTTGGACCTATAATGTAGGGTGTAAAAATGAGGGAGCCAGGTGGTGCATGGTATCAGGATCATTGTGAGCACACACTGAAACACAAAAAGGTGTGGCTAAACATCAGGAAACGGTTTCTCACTGTGAAGGTGACTGAGAAACTAGCACAGGTTGCCCAGAGGGGATGAGGAGGATGGAGATTCCAGGAAGAATTAGAAAGCGATTTGGACACGGTCCTGGGCAACCAGCTCTGGGAGAGGTGGGGATGCGGAGCAGGTGGCCTCCAGAGGTCCCTTCCAGCCTCAGCCATTCTGTGGTTTGTGATTAGAAGCTTTTTTCCATGTCAGTCTGGAAAGTCCTTAAGGTATGGCAGCACCAGGAAGTGGGGGTCCTGCAGTTCATCTACTTCTGGGCTGCTTTCAGGTGTTCATGTGTCCTAACAAACAAGGCTGAATGAGTTACAGTGGTTATGTGGGAATCAGGCTGGCTACACAGATCCATATCAGATTTCTTAAACTCTGGCATTGTTAATTTTTACCTAGTGAAATCACTCAGTGATACATTGGTATTTCTGGATTTTATGTGTAGTCTACATGAATTTTTTTTTTTAGTTAAATAGAATTTAAGAATTCAGTAGTTTATAAAGCCTGACTTATATTTCGTTCCCAGTATAGTTCCTTCTGTTAAAATGTCATTGTTTTCTACTTTGCTGTTTTGATTTTTACCACTCTAAGCAACATCCCAACACTCTTCATAATTAAACTTCATCATTCTGTTGCCAGTATGTTAAGGAACTGATTTTTAGAATTACATGAATGCAATTATTTTTTCTAATAAAATTCTTCAGCATTTTAATGATTCTGATTGGCATCTCTCTATACAGGTTATTTGCTTAAAATGCTAACCATCTGTGTACAATTATACTAAATTAAGGTGACCTCACATAACATAGAAATGGAATGGACATGAGTTACTTTGTGTTATGCAAGACAATATAATTGTGATGTGATTTTCATAATAATATCTTGTACAGAAAAATAAATATTTGCTTGAGAATTAAAGTACTTTGCTGGGTGTCAGCTTCTATCCAATAGATAGTTTCTTCTCGTTAAAAATAATATAATGGTAGAAAAAACCAAAAGAAGCTTATGCTGTTGAATGTCAGTTTATATCACAGTAGACAATCTATTAAATCTGTTACATTGTATCAGTTTATGATGGACTTTTATGCAGTAGCAGTGTTTTAAGAAATTAGTTTTGAGTATTAATTCTTATAACGTAGTACTTTCTAAGCATATTTTTAAGGAAAAAGTAAATAATAAAAGAATTGCTACTCTCTGTCTTACTTCTGCTTCAGAACAAAGCTTAAATAGAACTATCTCTAGAACTTGTTTCAGAGCTTTCAGCTAGAAGCAATGAGAAACGTGCCAACAATGACATATACTTAATTGTTAAAGAAAATTTAAAATTCTTATGCTGTGTTAGATTTCATTCATGGGGGTTCTTCCATCATTCTCTAATTGCACGAACATTTTTGCCAAGATAAAAAATAAGCAACAGAGGATTGGGAATGGGTAGACATGGGGAAAAATCTGCTTCTGGTGCTGGTACAGGTCTATGTCAGCATAGGTGAATTATGACTCTCTTACCCAAATCTCAAAGAATTTTAATCATTGGGCAATCGCACTTAGAAAGTAGATCTTTTGTTAAGATAGATCTGTATCCTTCTGTTAGCCAAACTAAGAACTGATTGTTAGGAGCATTTTCAAAGCCTATTATTTGCTTCAATTATCATGTGACCCTAAAGAGCTAAACTTCAAGTCAGGACGTTCGTAAGGTTCATGCCCTGCAAACTGAGTGCCTAAGGGGCTGAGGTGTGAGAAGGGTCACAACGTTTTCTGGGGACCTGAGGCAACTGTTTTAAGTCCTGTTTAGGTGAATGGATATGCAGAGCCTGTATCCAGAGGGAGTATCAACCAGGCAAAGGAATTAACAGCAGAAAATCTAAAAGTTTGTAGACCTAACCGGTTGTGATTCCAGCAGAGCAGTCAGGCAGTTCTCCCATGCTGGAAAGCTCTAAGTAGAGACCTGTTAGAGGGCAAGGAGAAGTTTAGATACATACTGGCTGGAATCACCAAGGTTTTTATTTTATGCTTTGTAAAATATTGATCTCTTTTCCTTTTGATTTTATATATCAATTCAGCTGCTTGAATATAACTTCACCTGTGTTTGGAAAAAATAGCTTTATATTAAAAGCTTCCATGTCATGCAGATTTCAGAGTGATGATCAAGTTACCTTTTCTTTCCTCTTCATGTGCTCTAAAGAGAAAAAGGAGCAGCTAAACACTGGAATATTTTACTGATCTGGTACTTTGGTCCATACTTTGATACTTTAATGGTATTTTGTTAGTTCTTCTGGTGAATGAATCATACAAGTTCCTTAGTCTTAGAGACCATTGACAGTAAAATTTAAATTCTTCGGGCTATTTTCAAAACTTGTTTAAATTAGGATTTAGTCGAGGAGGCAGAAGTCAAGCCAGGAAACTGGAAACACACTTTGGGATGAATTTTGATTTGAAGGCAGATAGAATGGGACTTTGATCATCTAAGAACAAACTCCAGTTTTTTGTTTAGGAGGGCTGTAGCTTCTGGGCCAGTGTCTTACAAAAGACTCTCCTAAGGTCACTTAAAGCCTTACACCAGTGTTTTGGAGGGGTTTCTCTTTCTTCATCTGGCCAAATGCAGTCATGGCACAGATTGAGGGGAACCATAGTATTAGTGGTCCTAGTGTTTGGTGAATCTGTGCCATCACTAAACCTGTGTGATCAATGCCTGGCCTCCTCATTTTTTCACTGCTGATTTATATTTCTCTGGCTTTCAGTTTCATGCTTTCAGCATTTGGATTTTGTTACATTCTCGCTAAATGGTAGAGCTATCCTGTATCTCATGCTCAGTACTCTGTACTTAAACTCTGTAACTAATCTTCGTATGATAGAATTAAGAGAAAGAATTCCTTGTATCTCACTGTTTGGTACTTTTTGAGGTCTTCATTTGTATTTGTGATTGCTATTTTATCTGGTTTGACTGTGTATAGTGATTGTATGTTTGAAGTTCCATTTAAATCACTGTATTTGATGCATGTTGTTTTAGAATTCAGGTGAGGGGGTTTGTGTGCATGCATGTGCATGTCATAATATCTATCAGTTCAGCATTTATCTGCAAAATAAAGCAAAACTAAAGTTTCCTTTTGTTATTTCAGTCTGTCATATCTTTTCCCCCGTTTTCCCTTCTCAGCATGGAAGACTTCTGCTTTATCCTCTTCCCTCAGAAATACCATGGAAAATCTGGTCCTGTGGTCATAGAAAAAAATGCTAATTACTGTGTTCAGATTTTCTTTTCCATCACTCCTGTAAAAAGTCATTTATTTGAGAGCTTATACCAGCCTTCTGGACCTAGTGTTGTTGTATGAAATATTCTATGCTGAAGATGGTATATTGTTTTCTGACTCTAAGGGAATATACTTTTTTTATTTCTACAGAGTACCAAGCTGCCATTCTGCATTTAAAGAGGGAACATAAAGAAGAAATAGAAACATTAAAGGTATACTTTTGTGATTATGTACTTTCTTCTGCTCTCTAGTGGATTTTACAGATTTAAATGGTGCAAACACACACTTTCTATCAAATGTTAAGAATTTAATTCTTTCTTTCTAGAAGTTGTTTCCAGGAGACTGCCAGCACAGCTAAAATTAATTTGTTTAAAATCTATACCTGCACTCAAAAATGATGTCCAAAAGCAGTTTTGTTTCCTCTTTGTAGTTCTCCTTATTGTTGCCTTGTAAAATTTTTCCCGCTAACACAGCAGTGCAGTATTTTTACATTGGTACTGGTGTTTAACTACTTACTCTATCTCAGTGAAACATTCTTCTGTAGAAGCAGTTTTCTGTAATTTTAACAGGAAAATAAGCATGTGTGACACTTTCTGAAGTTTAATATTGAGCACTCTGTATTGATGTCTCCTCTTTAAAGTGTAAATTTGACCAACAAGTTACCAAAATCAAATAACAGTTTAGTATTAGAACTCACTTTCCCTTGGCTGTGGTAAGTAAAATGAAATATTACAAGAAAGTGTTTTTATCATAAAGTCAGGTACTTAAATAGCAGTATAACTGAATTTGGTGATCACCCCTAGTTAAAATGAACAGCATCTTCCTTTTCTCACCATTTATGATATATTCTTAAATATAGCTGCACTGTGTTCTAATACAGGTTCATATGCTAAATCATTAGTATACAGGTCATCAGTTGCAAAATATTCAGATCCTTTGTCATCATTAAGGCAAATAGAATGGAAAATAAACAGATATACTAACACAGGAATTCTGATATTCCAGTACATTGATACATTAACTGTGTCATTAGGCAGATCACATTGTATAATGCAAAGTATTGAAACTTATATTGTAAAATTTCAATGGGAACTTATAATGGGGGAGTGAAATTGTTTAATGGTTTGATGCAATCATTTGTTGCATTTTATTCTTTAAGGGTATAACAGGAAAATATGATGGTAGGTATCCCAACTATTCTTGGGTTAAATCTGATTTTGTGCTATGCACTGGAGGAACCTACAGACAGGAATTTCTCCCAACCAGGTCTTTGCAGACCGATCCAAATTCTGTATCTGGTGTTTATGAAGAAGGTTTGATTATCGTACTTTCTCTGCAAAAGGGTAGGAATGAGACCCTTAGTCTTTGTTATTCCTAAAAGGCCTAGAAAAATGTTAAGAAGTTCTGGAAGGTATATGTATGGGAAAGTTCTCAAAATATTATTAGACTGTCCTCTGAAGGTGGAAATAAGCAACATTATCTAGATTCTGTCCCTTGAAACCTGTATATAGTGGCTTATGAATGAGTGATATGTTTGTTCTTTAGCATTAGAAAGTGCCCTATACTTTTGTACTATTTGTTTTTATAGAGTTTTTTTCTTGAGTATGTGAACAGGAATTCCAGTTTGTTTTTAATTCTTCAATATTTGTTATCTGTATAAACTTCATACAGAGCACCCAGAGTGCAGTCAGGGCTTTACCCATACCACTAGTTTGTAGGGGTTGGTGATGAATCTGTGAGACTGAAGTTGTGCAGTGAGTGTAACAGTCTTGAAATGTGCCCAACAATCACTTGGTAAGGAGGGTGAATGGCTGTACTGTGTTTTATTTTGCCATCTTTATGTTATCACCAAAACTTGAAGCTTTGTTCCTTTTTTTAATGTCACTTGGGATCGGCTTTTGTCATGTATATACTTACGTGTGTACTTATTAAGATTACAGCATGTATTACACCACGTCAATTACTGATAAATCTGTACCATCTCTTATTGCATAACAACCAGCATAACACATAACTCTTGAAGGGTTAATTAATGTGTATAATTCAACTGAATCATCCACATGAAAGTAATGTCTAAGAAGGGTAATGCTGTTGCTGCATTCACAGGATTTCTTGAATTTTTCACTTAATATTTACAAAATACTGATTAATATATTTTAAAGATACGGAACGATTTCTGTTCTGTACTCTTAAGTGTTTTGCTTTCCCTGCTCTTGCCACTAGATGTCAGCTGAGCCTTTCAGAAAAAGTTCCCAAAAATGTGTACACATTTCATACTTCCTTCTAAACTGAGTGGGGTGACATCCTGCCCACAGAATCTGTTTTAGTTTCAGGTCAGAAATTATCTTGCACATTATGAAACTAGAATTGAAGTTGCTCAGTCGAAAAGTCGTAGCTGTCAACACCTTCGTAGTATTTGTCCAGCAGAACCAAATCTTGAGTAGCTAACAACCAACTAAGTAGATGACAACAATGTAAATCAAAATATTACAAATGGAGTACTGAATTCTGAAAGAAAGGAATTTATTTGAAGGCAATAGTCTGTCTGCAGTGCTTAATATTTAACCCAACGCATAGCTGCACAAGGGTGCACCATATTTTTTCCCGTAAGTTAAATTGGTAAAATGAGTAAAAATTTAAGTTTTTCCCTAATGTCTCCTTGTTCCCTTTAGAACAAAGATACTAAATATCCTTTCATCTTTAGTTACATGGGAGTTTCATACCGCTTTTTGAAAGTAGAAGGAAAGTCCTTAGCTGTCCTATGACCCTGTACCCTGTGCATGGGTGTTTTTCTCTGGTACAGGTTGTTAGGCTTCCACCAGCTCACAAGATCTTTTATATATTTCCTAACTGAGAATATTAGTATCTTCAGGTTTTTATATTACATAATAGGATCACATAATGCATGTAATGTAATATACTGTAAGAAATATTAATAGGTATTTGATTAAAAAATTAACTATAGCTAGCTTATAAATTATTCAATAAATATTATATAATAAAATCCTATTTTTACATGTCTTAAAATATCTCATGGCAAATTTTAGAAAGAAATACCTGTATAGTGGCATCTATCACACTTTTAAACGTATTATTGAAACTTAAGAAATAGTGACTGGTAATGCAGTTTATAAAGCTGCCCAATGTGTAGTTGCTGCCCGTGACATTAAGAAAGAACAAGCTGGCCTCATTTAGAGAAGAATGTATCATGAGGTGTTCATAGTGACCTTTGTGGCCTCCTTGGTAATGTTTGCATTTTTGCTTTTTTGTTCAGGTTCTAAGAGCTGAAATGTAGAAGTGGGTAGAAAGTAATTTCCTTTTCACAGAAGAACTTCCTTAATTTTGAAAACTATTTCATATAATAAATTGAGATTAAAGACCAGTGCCTCAAAGTGCCCCAGAAAACATTGAAAAATGTGGAAGAAAAAGGAATGTGAAAGGAAAAGTCATAGCACCAGTCAAAATTATCTGATAATTTAAAGATCATTTCTTTTTATTTTTTACTGAGACCTCAAAGACATAAAAACATTTAAGGTTTTATTAAGTAATAAAGATCTCTATGATGACCATTTCATTCTTTTACAAATCTGTTTTTTCATGTCTCATACTTATTAAGTCCTTCCTTGTCTCTGTCTTTTTACCTTCCCGTTTGTTTTCCCTCATGGTCAGTATGCTTCCATTTATGAATACTTCCATTGCTTTTTAATTATAACGTGAGTGTAACAAAAGGTGCTGCTTCTCTCTGCAACATTTTGGAAGTTTTAATTCAACTGTGGGAGGCAATGGTGAATAGTGTTGAAAGCTCTTGTATGCCAGAATGCTTATCAAAATACCTCTTTATAGAAGTGGGTGATTTCAGTTTTATTTTGAAAATTCAAAATGTCTTTAAGTAAAAGATGTAAAATAAGACTTCATTTCAGCTTCAGAGCATACATCACAAATTGGATGTTTTTAACACCAAATTAAAACATTTTACAATATTTTAATTTGCTTAAATCTTCTTCTTTTATAGGTAGACTATTACAACAAACTGGTATACTTTTGAGCAGATTAAATTGAAAGAAATCTGACCTGGATGCTCTTATGGATTTTTATTATACCTTTCTGGAGAAAAAGATATTTTTTTTTTTTCCTCTCAGTTTTGAGTGTACATGTGTGAATTCGTGCATAGGACAGGGATACCATGATTTGTCAGAAGTCACTATGTTTTTAAATCTCCTATTAAGATATGAGGTCCAATGATGAATAGTGTTGAAAGCTTTGATATGCCACACAACTTATAAAACCCAAAACTTTTGAATATATATGGATATATGCTGACTTTTGGTAATAAGATTTTGCTTCAGGATGCTGAGATTGTTGTTTTAACTTTTACGAGATGAAATGCATCCATAAGGTCGCTGGCTGCTTTGAGTGTTCTCTGTTGTATTTTTGTATTCCGGCATGCACATATAGAAGAAAATCTGTATCAGGTATGTTTCTCTCTCTGGTGGGGTTGCAGCTCAAAGGAGCAGCCAAGGTCAGCAAAGGTTTATTAGTCAGTCTTTCCTAATGAGCTGTTCAGGCTTTTCAGCATTTCCATGTGGTGGACTGATGAAGGTTTCCCAGCTTGTGGTTAATTATTGATACTAATCTTGCCTAACTTGAAATGTTTCAGTCCTTCAGCTGCTAAATGTATGGTTACACCACCATGTGTGTACTGTGTGCCTTTATGAATCTGCATGGTTACTTTGTCCTCTTGAAGGAATTCTCCCTGTTCACTGCAGAGCCTCTGTGATGCAAGAGAGGAAAAAATGTAAAGACTGAAAAAAGCATAAAAGTTATGAGACAAAAGAGACTGAACTCCTATGAAATTGTATTAAAATACAGATTTCAGAACTGACAATGGCAGCAACATTAAAGGTTGTATTTCCTAAAATAGTAAAATCCCAGCAGGAAAAAAAATCTTCCTGTACTGAAAAATTTGCATAGCCAGTGCTAGAGAAGGTGAAGTAGACTAGGGAACAAAGGACAGGAACAATAAAACAGTGACTTCCTACAGCAAAGCAGCATTAATCTCTTTGGAACTACTTGACAGTTTAATCTTCAGTCAGAAAGGAAGCTTGGAATGATTCTTCATGTTATGTGAAGATATTCCCCAGTTCAGTGCTTAGTTAATGTTTTAAAAATTTTCACATTACAATTTCTATATCCAAATCATACTCTACAATCAAATTCTTAATCACAAGCATCCTTGCTGTGCTCTGACACTTAAAATAAGCAAATAACCTTCTTTTCCTCCATTGACTTCCTCTTTGTCATATTTTTGATGCAATGTATGTTTTTCATCCTTATTTTCCTTTAACAATATGTTTACATTGTTAATGTTTTCTTATAAGATAGCTTGAATATCCCAGAAGATTGTTCCTTCATTGTGTTGTGGGGTTTTTTCAATATGGCCATTTGCCATATTGCCATTCGGTTATTTTCAATGCAATTTCGCTGTGAGACTTGGATTGTTTAAACTTCATGTCAGCTGCAGAATGCTGTTAATTCCACATGTTGATCCAAGGATTCTCCTGTTTATTTAATAAGTTACCACAGACCATATTCCCAGTATTGAAAACAGTGAAAATCTCTTTATTTCAGCACATGGACATGGTGGTACATAGTTAAAATGTACACAGAGCAGGACAATTTATAGCAATAAAACTTCAGCAAGACTGAGTTCCTGCTCAAATTTAGACACATTACAAAACATTTTGCTTAATTAGGGCTAAAACAAAACTCTTCAAAATCATTATAACCTACTGCATTTTTCATAGTTTATGGAAGTTAATTTATCCCATTACCTTGTCTCAAGTAAATATGTTATGTAGTCACGACGATAAAGTAGAGCACACACTTTGAGCAAGGTGACATTTTATTTTCACAGATACTGAAGACCTCTGTAACACAGGAAACAATTGTATACAAGAGGAAGTAATTGAAGTGTCATCACTGAATTATAGAAGCCATTAAAAAATAAGTAGTATCAAAGTTACCATTTTGATTTTGAAAATACGTACCCCATGCTTTCTTGCCAAAATTATCTGCACTTTGAAATTTACTACACCAGATATTTGTTTAAATCTAGTAGTTGTAAGGCATTTTTCGGAATTAAATACATAATATTCAGTTGGTGACCACTTGAGGGAGACTGGCTAAAATGACGTGTGACTCATCTTGCAGTTTGAGCAAGTGTAGAATCTGTTTTTCCAGGTCAGCATTATCATGCCTTTACTATACTGGTGTTGTGTCTCTTTCTGAGGGTCCAGACGTTGTTCTTACATAACTTTCAACTTCAGCACACATAGTGCAGAAGCCTTAAAAGCTTGCTACGTTTTCATTATTCAGTTTTTAACTTTTGTCAGGAATATCTCCCATCATGTTCACTGAATGAGTTCTATAGAAGAGAAAGTTCCTACATAGCTACACTACATGGAAGCATTGGTGGAAAGAGATAAAATTATGATTGTTCTGATTGCTCCATTTTGAGTAGCTGATCAAAGCTGGTTTTTCTAAGATATTTTCATGTACAATACTTTTTTATAAATTCTGTAATGGGAATGTCTAGAGTAGTGTGGTGCTGCATAAATAGCGTGTAGTATATGTCAGTTTAAAGTAGATGTGTAGTTTACACAGAGTCATTTCCATAATTGATGTTATACATCTGTGTAGAATCTTTCTTGTTTTGATTGCAAACAAGAATACTGTTTTGGTGGAGAGGGTAATCATCTCTAAAAATTCTTAGAACTTTTAGACAAAAATTATGTTCATTATGAAGAATGAAGATTGTCAGTTTCTAAAAGTGTAGGGTTACTTTTTTTATTCTCATGGCTCTATTTGGCTGAATAATTCCTGTTGAGAAGTATTCATTGTTGCTTATTATTCATTGTTGCTTATTATTCTTCTATAGATATGTAACTTTATCTTTGGTTACTGTTTTCCGTGTGCTTTACTAATATTGCTTTTTGCTTCAGCTTTTACTTAATCCTAATAATTGGTTATTGGTTATATAGGTTGCAACGTAGCAACATGTATCATTGCTTTCCCATATAGTTACAAGGCTTTGTTATAATGCCTGATCTTGTAGCCTAGTTGCCAAAGAAATTAGTTCTTTATATGGTGAAGCAATGTTGACAGTAAACTCTCCTTTCCATCCCCTCCCTGAAAGAAAAGGAAGAAAAGAGAAGAAAAACAAGGTTGCATTACAATTCTGGCAACATCAGCCACACTAATAAAATCAAATTCAATGTTGGTTTACGACTTTGAATTTATGTGACTGCACAGGATCAAAGGATTTATATCCCACTGGACTGCAAGGTCTATAGTTCATGGCAAAAAACCTCATCAAAAAGAACATTTTAGTAGTAGGGCTTTTCATTTTAATCAGCCACAGTAATAAAAAAGCTGTTAGGTGTCCAAAAACATTCTCCCAAGATCAGAGACAACTTGCTCTCTACTACAATCAGTTTTCTTATTGGATCCATACTGCCTCTGTAGTTTTTGTCACTGAAACGTCATCTTCATCTTGTTTTCAGCCATTTTTTTTGCATTGTTTTCACATTTTATGTGCCAAATGTAAAATATGCCACATAACGATTCATGTAATTTCCCTGGCAGTTGAGAAATACTGCAACTTATCTCAAATATATCATCTAAACAAATTATTCATATAGAATTTTAATTATCAGTGTGTATTTCTACATATTGTAAAGTATTTCATTAACATTATTTATGGGTTTTTTTCCTCCTTGCATATGATCTTCTGAATGCCGCAGAGAATAGGTATTAGTATTTTTGTATCTGTACACACACAGGAACTGAGGCTGGCCTAAGACTAAGGTAGCAGTTGCAAATGAGAAGCAGAGTAGGATAGTAACTACCAAGTTTGTGATAGGTGAGGAATGTTTGCATTTTGCATTTAAACTGTTCATGGTCCTAGTTCAACCAAAGTTTGAAATTAATTCTTAGCTTATGGTGTGGTTTCATTCTTTCATTAGCTTAGTCTCAGAGAAAATGCACGCAGTATATCATTTACATTTATTGGTGTGTTGCATGCTGAGTCACCTCATTCTGTTCTGCAGAACTACGTGTTTAGCAGAGTTTAACAGTATTTAGAGATTTTGCCAATTAAACTGTCCACAAAATTACATTTTCCTAGAAATTTATAGATTGGTCTTAATTTATCTGGATACCCGTTTTTTACATATCATGTAGGATTTCTTTTTACTAGCATAAGCTATCTTACATTTAGGAAGAATCAGCATATAGTCACTTTCTGCAAGGATTGTTCCCTTTTGCTTGGCATGACAGGTAGCTGCAGTCCATTGTTTTTTGGCAAATTCTAGTGTGTGTGGTATTCCATTTTCCGGGAATTCACTGCTGCCTGAAATACATGCAGGCTTAAATTGGTTTTTGTCTGTTGAATATTTTCATGGGTTTATTATTTTTAAAAACATTCATTCAAATGAGAAACTTTAGTATTATTGGGAATTTTATAAGTTACCTACTAAAGATTTAAAATCTACATAAAATGTTATCTATTGTTAATATTTATTAATAACCTGAAATTTACCCCTTTAAGGACATAGTGTTAACAGTTGGCTTTAATAAGTATTATTTAGTCTAACTTTTTAGAGTTTTTTTATCATTTGTCTCAAGGAATGACATTGTTCAGCAAATGTGCCTATGGTAAGAACTTAGTGAATCCAAGGCATTAATAATTTTCTTTTTGATACAAATTTGATTCAAAAAGAATTTAGATTCCAGGGAGATTTCTCTGTAGGCACAGGGATTCCACAGTAGAGTACATCACTTACCGGGTGATGAAGTGGACATAGTAGGGTCCATAAATGTGGTGTGTGCTGTGGAGTACAACTGCCATCATTAGAGATATTTTTCCATATATTTGCATTCATAATACTTGCAAGCTCTTGAAAGATTGCCAAGAAATTTTAAGGGCACATTAAGGGTTCTATCTAATTATTTCATTAGAAGTTATGGAGAAGTTATTTACGCTTTTTTAGGTGGGTTGATCTGAGTAAATTGACATTTATGTAGGACAGCTGTAGAAAAAGAACTAGAGATGAGCTGTTGTGAGCTATGCGTTAACAAAAGTTCTCCAAGTGAGTTAATTTGTGTAATCTAAAATGGTTGGATAATAGTTCTTAACCATGAAAGGACTGAAGGATGTGTGTATGTGCAGGAAACAATACCGAGATTAATGTTACTTGACAGAAACATTTATAGAGCAGACACAAGGCAATCAGGATGAGGAAAACAAACTTTAAAGCAACTTGGAGATCACTCTGTGAAGAGCATAGAAAAGAGCACAAAATATTAAGAGATAATGGAAGGTCCACAAAGAGCAGCAAGAGAAGATGCTGGAGCTTCAAAGAATATAGGACTGTGTGCAGCCCATAATGCAAGGGGCCGTTTGTATCTTGCACAGAATAGTCTCTTGAAATACATAGTCCTGGTCAGAAAACATCTACAGTGTCCTTGTCTCATAGATCTGCTCTGCATGGCTGTTCATACTCTTCTGATAGTGATAAAAATGGAAGTGTGTTTGTTACTTTATACGTAGGAGACCATTGGAAGCTTACCACTAGTGCTAAAGAATCAGAATCCCAGAGTCATAGAATATGCTGAGTTGTAGGGACCCATGAGGATCATCCAATCCAGCTCCTGGCCCTGCCTAGGACACCCAAGGATCACTCCATATGCCTGATTCAACTCCTGTTCCCGCTGTATTCTACTGTCAGCCTTTGGCCACTTTATTTCTACATATGGAATCTAGTGGATCTGTAAGGAAAATGGATAGGAAATGGCTGGGGGGGGTTGTTTGCCTTTTGTCCCAACTACTTTTGCTACATTTCCTCCATAAAGCTATGTGGTTATTATTTTTAAATTGGAAAGAGAATTGGACTCTGTATGCATTACCTACACAAATATTTGGAGATTTGGGAATGTTTGAGAATGGTCAGTCATTACTTTTTTACTGTGAGGTGTAGGAACAATCCTTACTATGTGCCCTTGATGATATACCATATGTAATTGTTATGTTTGTTGAGGTATTTGTTAGAGAGGAATTTTTATTTTATGTAAACTGGCATGGGTTCAACTTTTTTTCCCTGTAGAGAAATCCTTTGCTAAATCTCTGATTGTTGTTAAAATTTAAAACAAATGTATGTTTTTTCAAGGACAGAGATTCAACAAAAAAGAACTTCTTTTCTTTTGTCAACACAATAGAAGAATAAAAAAGTGTGAACTCTTCCAAAAACTGAAGATTAAATTACTTAGAATGAACAAAACCAAGTTAGAGGCTCTTTCTGAAAAGTTTATTTTTCTTCTCTTGTCTGTGCAAACTACTTTGATGGCCAAAATAATATTAAAAAAAAAGCTGTAAAGTATATTTAAAAGAGCTTTTCATTGGCAACTCAGTAATTCTTCTCTTTTTTTTTTTTTTTTTTTTTTTTTTTTTTTCTTATCC
>VXBB01000563.1:376684-419760 GCA_013399915.1 Illadopsis cleaveri | reverse complement strand
TCTTTTTTCTTTTTTAATATCCTCCTCAGTGGAACATATCCACATCTACTAACTATATCCCTGGATAATTTGTGTCTTCTTTGTTCCCACTCTTTTTATTTTCATGGCTTGGCATAAGTAACTAATTAGATGTAACAATCACTGTATAAAAGTCAGAGAAGGGAATAAAATCGAGCTCACTTTCTCCCTAATATGTTACTTTTCCACTCTAATTAGAGTAAAAACTTGTAAAAGTGTGTGTTTCTCAGTTAAAGAAGAGGTCTGTCTCTGATATACCTAGAACAGCTTTGTTCATTAAATATGTGTCATTTTTACACAGTCACTTTTCAGAGTAGAATTACACTGTAAACGCTAGTGAAAAACTATTAGGCATTGACAGTGGAGCATGAATTTGGTAGTTTTAAAGCAAAAGTTCTGCATATTGCTTGCTCTGAACAGTGTTTTAGAGAACTTTTTTTTATGTTTTACTGTTAAAATTCTCAGGATTTTTAAATATTTATGGTGCAAATAAGTCTTTACTAATAAGTTAGCAACTGTTTTTTGAATGTAGATTGCTGTAGAAATTTATACTTTCCTTGTGTCCATACATACAAATCGTTCTGCAGCTTGTCATATCAAAGCAGTTCTGTGTCATGGTTAAAAAGTTTTTGTTCACATAAAATCACATTATATAAAGAAGTGAAACAACAACAAATATACTTCAGTTGATTGCATTTAATTGACTTGAATTGACTATATTGACTGTATTAAATGAGACTGTAGTCTTTCTCTCACATATCAGAGCCCAGAAAAAAGCTGTCACATTGGTATTGAGATTTGTCCATGTCAATCCACATTATCATTTCAAAGACATTTAGACAACCTGTTGATTACATGAATGAGAGAATTTAGTCTTTCGCTTTTGTGATTAATTTATGATTTACCATCTAATACTTTAATGGTTAACAGCAGTATTGTGCATTGATTCAGTATTTGGAATTTTTCTTCCTTGGGCATAGGCTTCATCATTTCCTGGGTCCCATGGGACCAAGGCTGAGTTGTTGGCATTGTCAGAAAATATATTTCGCCTTTTTTCTCTGTGTTGTGTCAAGTCACTTAGCAGGTGCCAAAAGGAGGTCACTGGGAACATACACCAGATGGATGGGTGTAAAGGGAGAGAACAGGAAGACACTAGAAAGCCAGTCCAGACACTGCTGTTGTTTTTCAGGTTACAATGTATTAGTATTTCTGGATATTTGCATAATCCTCGGATGTCATGTATTTTAGTAAAGAGGAGTGATTTTTTTTCTTTCAGGAGTGGGTTTTATTTTACCCTTTAACAGAAGTAATTTTTTAGGAAGAGGGTAACACAGGCCTTCTAAGCTTAAATATAAAAGTCAGTGTTCAAGGGATCTGAGAGTCAGCTGGGTCACTTGCTTGGTGAATTGATTTTACCCAAGGAAATTGAGTCATGTCCATTTCAATGGCAGATACCAGACAAATCTCAACAAATTCAAGAAACTAATTTGTAAGTATAACTGCACTAGCGAAGCTTGAAAAGCAGAATAGGCGAGAGCCTTTCCTTTAGTCAGAATCAGAGGTGCAAAAAAGCCTGCATTCTGAGAAAGAACAAATTTGGAAACAAAAGACATTTTATCAAGATGAATAGATAGAACTGCCTGTTTATTCAACCTCTTCAAAATGGGTATTGGGTAGAAGCAGAGAGCTGCGGAAGAAAGGAAGAAGAGGTACATTAGCCAGGAAGGCTAGTTTTAGAATTCAGAATAGAAAAGGGCATTTGACAACACTCAAGCTGAATCACATCTTGCAAAGGAAATTTAAGAGTTCACTGAAAGTATTTTTCAGCAATGAAAGCAGAAAGAAACTAAGGAAACAAGGGGAGGATTATCCAATAAGGGTGAGGTGGAGACAAAAGGCATTGTTGATTGAACCTAGAAAATTAAGACCAAATGAGCTGCCCTGAATTTCAATAGCAGTGATCATGAACACAGGGACAGAATTTCTCTTAAACTGAAAAAACACATAGCTTTTAGTACTGAATAAAGCACAAAGGTTACTTTCTTGCATATGACAATTCTTTTTATCCTAATACAGGGTAGACTCAATCAGTCTATGATGTGCTGTCCTTCGCAGATCCTTTTCCCTTAGAATTGTCATGCCACTGATCAATCCCTTCTGTGGCTATGTACACTGCAGCTCTCTTTCTTGAATTGTAGAATGTATTTTCGGACTGTTTCCTTGTCTGATAAAATTATTGCAAATTCTGAATTTTAACAGTGTACTTCAGCTTAATAGCTTAGTATTGTTTGCCTGTTTAATACTGACAATTAATACAGGAAAGATTGTACCAAAGTAAGGCAACTTTTTCAGTAGCACATTGCTGTTTGGATTAGGCTTAAGATACTCAAGAGGTACTTTCAAATTGATGATTGAAATCTGATTTCAACACATTAGGGCTTTTTCTTTTAAGCTAGCAGTATAAAGAGAAAATAGTAATAAGGCTTTATTGAAGTATTCATGCCTCAAACATGGTTTTGTAGCAGTAACCTGGAAAAAATACATCTCTACTGTTATGGAAATTTAGGCAGCCATATCCATTTGGTGTGTGTGTATGTACAGGAGAGGAAGTAATATGTCAGCGGCTGACTGGCAAGAGTCGCTGATACAATGGAAAGCCAGAGAACCTCAACAGACCAAGGCTTGAGGGCTTAATTTGATGCTCTCTGAAAAAGCAGATTATTGCTGCAAGAAAATGAAATGGTCAAGGGAATAGAAATATGTTCCTTGCAATAGTTAATTTGGTATTGAATGTAGCTATACAATCCAGATTTCTTAAACGAGTACTGCTGGGAAGCAAGCAAACAGGCTTCTCTTCCAGTCAGCAAAGTGGCAAGTGCTGTTTTCAAATGAAAAAAAATCTGGTGTCCTTGATATCTAAAGCTTGCTGATGAACATCTTCCACACCTTGTCGTGTCTTGCTTTCATTTTATACAGCAATTTTTACAGAAATTTTCTTTCATAGGTTTCAAAATCCTATACCCTTCAGAAATAAATCATTTTCATTCATGCATACTACATGACTTTCTAAGCTTTAGTTTCAGCTGCCTTCTGTTATCTTCTGCTCCTCCAGCCTTCTTCCCATACCTTCCCTCCACTGAATATCTTGTTTCCTGCTGAATTATTTTTCTATTTCATCTTGCCTAAAATAGTTGTGACCAAACTGTTACGTTCTGATATTTGCTCTTGCTTTGATTCATCATATTACTTCAGAGCATTTAATCTCATTTTAAGAAATATTTTCCAGAAGCAGACCTTTATTAAGAATATGTATGTATAATTTATGCATATATATATAAAATAGTACATATTAATATTCATGTTCTTGACACTTTTGTTGAAAGTATTGTCATAGATATATAAGGTAATCTTACTTTGGTGAATTACTTACTTTGAGATTAAAAGTAATTAAAATTTTTTTTTTTATTATTATTAGTAAATAGAAGTATTACTTATTTTTTGTAATTACTAATGCTTAATAATTTTAGCTTTAATTCTTGTTTATGGGGTTTTTTTCAAGTTAGAGAAAATAATTCTGAAAATGTGAAATTTTTATGCATTTTCTTGCTTTTCATTTTTTCACCTCAATATAATTTTGACTTTAAACTACCAGTTTTTTATTGTAAATTAAAACTGGAGATCTGTATTTGAAAAGGCTTATAATACTAACACAGTTGCTTTTGTTGCCATTTAAATGTAATAAATAGTTTTGTTAGATACTGTGCTTGTTTTACAATGTGTTTTTAAGGTGGCTTCAGATTTACTGCTGGGAAAATCTTTAACGTTCAAAGTAAATTGTTCTGTGAGAGAGTTTAGATGTCCAATTGGAGCAAAGTACTATGATAAAAGAAACTGCAACAGTTAAATTCCTTAAGGCAAACTTGCTTCATTACCTCATTTATGGATCAGTAAGCCAAGTTTACAAAGAAAGGCAATTTCTTTGGAGCAATTCAAATGGCAGAAAATCTTACGATAGTTGAATTGAACTAACAATGAAGATGAGTGCCAATAGAGTAATAGTAGGAAAAGGAAAAAAAGCTAACGAAATGTCTTCTGTTATACATATTTGTTCTGAGTAGTCTATAATAGAAATTGGGTTGCTTCCAATGCAAATCTGTTTCATTCTCTCTGTAAGGCTTTAAACTTGATTTCCTACCTTTACACTTGCCGGTATAAAAGAACATTTTGTACCCAGTTTTCAGATTGTTTACTTTGGATTTTATCTTACGAAATTGATTAGAATTCAAGCTGATCATACTCATGTAAGTATGAGTGTATTGTTTGCATATCTAGTCAAGCTTCATTTTACAATCTAAAATCACAACTATTACATTGTATTTGCCACACTGAGTTACACATGTATGACTTGGGTGCATATTTATTAATGCTGTAAATTAGTAGCTCTGACCTAGTACTCAAGTTGGAATGGTAAGTAGAGAGTCCTATGTTGCCACTTCTGACAAGCACTGCATGGGAATTTTAGATGTAAATTCCTGTGCCTGTAGGAATTTGGGAAAATCACAGCTCATTAGCTGTTTGTGTTAAAAGGTTGATTTCCCTTTTGTAGCGGGATTCTGAAAGAACCATGAAAAACTCTCTTTCAGGAGTCATTGCCTTGCAAAGAATCATGGTAGTATCAGCCTGCTGCCTGGTAGTATCATGGCATAACAGAAAATAACTTGTAGAGATCTAATAACCTGGAATAGCAGTATTGCTTTGTATTGGATTTTTTAAAGGAGATTTTTCTATGCCCAATGTTTTGTATCTTTCTGACATATGGTAAGAAAAGTGAGGGTTTTTTCCTTCCTTCCTTCCTCACTTATCTAGTGAAATCCTCTTGATTCTCTTGGTTCTAATGTTTATTTTCCTGAATTGTAGATTAAAATATATCTGGAAGAAATGAAATTTTAATCTAGTAGTAGAGATAAGCTTAAAGAATTATGTGTACCTCTGTGAATTTTATTGATGATAACGCTTAACAGATTGAGATACTACTTTATTTAATGTTCTGTCTGGAATTAATTTCAACCTCTGTTGTGTTTAATCTGTTTTTTACTTCCTAACATGTTAGCTCTCTATATATGTGTATATATGACATATTTATGAAATGAAATAAGCTATGAACTCATGACATTAAATAGAATGACTTTTGAAAAAGGTACCTTTTTTCCCATAATATGCCATTAATTATTGCATTCAATTGAAAATGGGTAAGTTTGCTTAAAGATAATGTACAACTTAGAATTTGCCCAAATTGATGTTCTTGATTTTTACTTAAAAAATATATTTTGCTGAAACACACCCTGCTTACATTTCTTTAAAGATTAGTAATTGTCCAGTTATATAATAGCTTGCAATAAAACCATTTAGATCTGGGAAAGGAAAGTGTTTCCCACTTTGCTCAATGTAAGAACATAGTTTAAATATGAAGACTTTTAATAGACTACAAAATAAACACTTTAGAAAAATATTTGCACTAAGGGTTTTTTTCTTGTTGCTCTGCAGTCTCAGTTTGAACTCAGGGTATTCCATATTCGTGGAGAACATGCTGTCTCAACTGCGCAGCTTGAGGAAACCATTGCACATCTGAAGAATGAACTTGATAATAAATTAAACAGAAGACATGAAAAAGCAAAGGATATTGGTGTGTCTACTGAAGATGATAACCCACCAAAGGCATACCGAAATGTATGTATACAGACTGACAGAGAAACTTTCATAAAGCCTAGTGAAGAAGAAAACAGAGCTGTGAAAAATAACCAAATAGTACCCAAAAAGCTTAATATTTCTTCTTTGACACATAATATATCTGCTCAAAGTGAAAATAAGGACAATTACAACGTACAGTCATCAGAAAGTGTCTTGTCTTGTCAACCAAAACAAATGCTGCCTCCTCCACCACCACCACCACCTCCTCCCCTTCCTGCTTCTTCACTGTCCTCTGTAGTTCCTCCACCACCACCTTTGCCAATGGGTCCAACTTCACTGATACCTCAGTTTGGATCTGGTCCAGCACTGCAACCTCCACTTTCTGAAGGCTGTAGGAATTTCCAAGCACCGCCACCACCACCGCCACCACCACCGCTTCCAGGGCTGGGACCTCCTGTTCCTCCTCCACTGCCTGGATCTGGGTTACCTCCACCCCCTCCACCTCCTGGGCCTGCATTCTTTTTTAATAGCACTTTATCTTCAAACCAAGGTCCTCGAAAACCTGCCATTGAACCTGGCCGTCCCATGAAGCCTTTGTACTGGACACGAATACAATTGCAAGATAACAGGTAAAATACATTCACTTGGACTTAGAGTTGCTACTTACAGGTCAATGTACATAATTTACATAATTCTAGAAAAAAAAACCTGAATCAGTTCTAGAAGTCTGAAAAAAATCGGTTGTTTTAAAATATATTTAAATTTGAAATATATGTATTATAAATGAAAACTTTTTGCATCATAGCAAAAAGATGTTTCATTTGGGCTTTTTTTCCCAAAAATTCACTGCATGGATAACTGTAGTGACAGGATGCGTCCCAGATTTAGCACTAAAAGGTAAAAGGATAGCTAAGAGATTAGAAAGATTTTTTTTTTTTTAATTAGGTCTGTGTTAGAATTAGAATTGAAACGTTAAAGTTTGGTCAGGGGAGAATTTAGTTGCATTTTTGCTTTCCAGTCACTTCATGTGATCCTATCTCCAGAGAGCTATGTTGTGTCATCCTCTATGATTCCAGTTCTAGAAACTCAAAACAGTTGAACTGGAACCTAATCTCTGTGTATAACTCTGTCAGAGCAGGAATAGTAAAGCATATGTATAAACATGAGCAACTCAGCAACCAGGAGCATGAAGTGTCCATTATGGACAAGTCTCAGTACCACTGGAGACCTTTTACAGCTTTAAAAAAAATTACCTCTTACAGCTTTAAAAAAATAGAAATAAAATTAAAATTAAAAAAAATACCTTACTGTGATGTAGTGCAGGGATAGAATCCCAGATGTGCTTGAGGAAGGTATACCATCCAGAGGGACCTTGATATGCTTGAGTAGTGGGACTGCAAACAAGGCCAAGTGCAAGGGTCCTGCACCTGAGCTGGGGCAACTCCCAATATCAGTAGGATCTGTGGAATAGAGGAGGTAGATTTAGATGGAATGTAAGGAAGAAATGCTTTATTTTGATAGTGATGAGTCACTTGAAGGTTTCCAGAAGAAGCTGCAGATGCCTCTTTCTGGAAGGGTTCAAGGCCAGACTGGCTGAGGCACTGTGCAGCCTGGTCTAGTGGAGGTTGTCCCTGACCATGGCAAGGGGTTGGAATGAGATGATCTTCAAGGTTCTTTCAACCCAAGTCATTCTGTTGTTCTATAAACAGTATTCTAGTAATGTATTCTGTTGTACCAAATCCAAAGTTACTACGAAATATACTGTATTATTGATTAGTTTGTAAGTGGCAATTTGGTGAACAGGCATAAACAAACAGTTCTTGGTCAGGTTTTTTGAAGTGATCCTACAATCTTTGTTTATGCTACCTGTTTATTTAGCTGACAGGAGAAAAGCAGTTCTCTCAGTTACACTTTCTGGACCAGCATTAATACCTTACTGCCACAACAACTCAGCTGCTCTTTTGGATTTGACTGATTCTTACTTTCCTTCTATTGTTTATTACTGTAATAGAGAGCTCATTAGGAGGGGTGGATCAGAAAGGATTTTTGGGAGATGCTTAAGTGACACAGACTATTTTATTTTAATGAAGAATTGTTCATTAATTCAGGTCCTGCATTAATGCAAATAATGAAATTACATTAATTTTTAGATCTTGAAGTCTGAATCATAATTATCTGTGTTCAAAATTACGTTACCCTAGCAGCAGTTACCAAGATGATAAATTTAAATATTTTAATAAGTTAAATTATGTTACTATATATGGCCTACAGTCATAACACATCATAATATTGTATTGCTATACAATGTATGCATGCAATATATTACATACAGTATTATATAGTGTGATTATATTATATATTGTAATACACTGTGAATTTTTATAAATTATTTATTATANAATAATATTTTATTTACAGGTTTCTTTACTATATTTAACACTTTTGAAGTAAATATCTACAGTTGAGTGGATTTAAATATGAGTATTATTTTACTTTACAGCTCTGAATTTATTTTGATTAGGAAGTGTCATTTTTCTGGTGTAATAAAACATTGTAAGGTGTTAATATTTTATATAAAATATTTGATAGGAACAAAGAAATTAGCGAAATGTCAGTTGTATATTCTTCATTTTTCAGAATTAAAAAGAATTAAAATTTTCTGAAACTCAAAATTTTTCAGAATTGAAATATTTTGGAGCAGGAGGCTTGAACATTTTGGTTTTACTTTCCCAGTATTTCTTCAGCATAATTGTTTCATAGTGAATAAATAGGTGGTCCATAAATAAATGTTACTGTAATTCTTCCCATTGAATCAATGAAATAAAAGTTCTCTTTCTGAAATAGTGCCGGTTACCAAGCTTTTGCAAGGTAAGGTATAATTTATAGCATTCTGATGAACTAGTGGTCACCAGATGTAATGGTCCAGCATTTTCATGGTCTGTATTAGAACTGGAACTTTCTTCACGGGTTTGCTGCTAAGATCAGAAGGTGTCCAGGACTTCTTGTTGCAGAGCCAGAAAGATTCCTTCGTTTTTCAGTATTGCTAACATGATAACTAATATCAGGAAGAGTGAAGCTGTGGGGCTAAGTCCTGTGACACGGAATATGCTGTATCAGCAGATGCTAATAGGAAGAAATGAAAAGTTCCTTAAACATACGTGACAGTAGACACTTAAGTAGAAAAAAATTCCTAAATTTGAAAAAGAAAAAAAATTTGATTCCTTTTGAATTGGTAAGTATTCCATTTTGTTGCATATTACATCTATGTTTAGTGACATCAGCCATTTGTATTTTATAGTTGTTTTCATCACTTTTTTTTAATTGCAAATAATTTCACTGCCTTTTAGTGACATCTGCTGGAAGAAGTGGTCCCACCTTCTACTGATAAACAGACAAGAATACTCAGAAGTTTTGTCCCACATATTTTCCTGAAACATTGAAAGTTTGAAGCAAAGCCCTTTCAGAACTGATCTGTAATGTTTGTAGTGCTACATATTATTTTCTCCTAATCCAGATAAAACTAGAGGATTGTGTAAACAAGCTCCCAGCTTGATCCAAAACTAAATCTGGTCTTGGAAAGCAAAAAAAGAAGGAAAGATAATCCATATTTAAAATTTGCAGTTGGTTGAATGGAGAAGAATACTGGCTAGTCTCCCAAAATATAAACCACATGTAATTACTCTAGTTTTTCAGAACTGCAATGAGGATAAATATGAGCACACAACATCTGTGGATAAAATTAGATAAATCAAGTCCTATACAAATTGCCTCAAATGCTCTTAAAATATGCTTGAATAAAGCTTGTTCACTATTTGTTGATATTGTTTATTCTAAATAGATTACTGGGAATTTCTCAAAAAAACTGACATTGGAGTACTTCTAATCCCAGTTGAAGTGGCAAAAATCTCTTGACATGTATTTGCACAGGCTGCTGTTGTTGCACAGAGAATGGTACAATATGAATGATGCATTTCAATAGCCTAGCAGGCCTGGACTAAATAGCTGAAATTAATAACTAAAACTAATAGAAAAACTTTTTGACTCCTTACAAGAGCAAGGTAGAGGAAAGGAATGCTCTTTGTGTTGCTTTGAGTTTAAATCTATCATGGCTTTTCCTCTATTATGGTTAGATCTATTACGGTTTCTCATAATGTTTAGAAATTTTATTATTACCTTTCCCTTTATAGGAAAACTGCTATGCCAACATTATGGGAATCACTGGAAGAACCTGATATACTTGACACTACTGAGTTTGAATATTTATTCTCCAAAGACACCACTCAGGAAAAAAGAAAACCATTATCAGAGACTTACGAAAAGAAAACCAAGGCCAAAAAGGTATTTATTGTTTCTTTCTTTATCTTTTTTTTTTGTTTGTTTGTCACTGTTTAGTCTTTCATTTTGACAAAACTCCCTTTTAATTTTTGGATTTTTTTGTGAATGAGCAAGAGAACTGTGGATTGCTAATTCAATATCAATTCTCTTGCTTGGGAAGGCAGGGCTGTTATGTACTTTGGCAGATTTTTTGCCTTTGATAATGAAAATTCCACATCCCAGTGAGGCAGAAAAAATACTGTTTAGGAGAACAGAATTAAAGTTCTAATTTATATCTGAAAGTGCTGGTATTTCAGGCCATTATTTGCCCTTGAGCTGATTGATAATAATTGCCTGTCATTAGTTACTCCAGCAAACCTTTCTTCCACTAAGATTAATTTTATTAGAGAAATAAAATTTTTAGCAACATTTTGAATAAGGAATGCCAATTTTTTTTTTCCCAGTGTAGCTGAGGTGTTGTGTCAGGAAGGGAGAGGACAATCATGTCTTTAATGGCCAAAGCTACATGTAGTGGCTGTGTCATTGCCGTAGCACAGGTATTGTCTGCCTCAGACATGATCCATTACAGAGACAGCTGGCACTTGCCAATTGAGACATACAGATAGGAAAAAGAAATGCCATTAGTAGTATTTGCTGCCAGAAAAATTCTAAACTGAATAATAATCAATACTGTTTTCCTGAAACTGTGATTACCCATCAGAAACTACTGAAACATTTATTGTAAGTCCCTTTGAGTTTACCTGCTTGGAACCACAAGAGGGCACTTGGTTGTGAGCTGTGCTCGCTACCTTCAATTTTATAGTAAATAGAACGTGAAACATGTATATGTGTTGGTGCTCTCAGATCTTTCAGAACATCTTTGACCACAAATTCCCTGTATTGTGTCTTAATGCAACAGCTAATGAGAAGTATCAGTAAGGCTGTAGAATTTATAGAACTCAAATGCATGCGATGCAAAAAGTAAACAATTTAAAATGGGTCCTGGATGGGGACGTGCTGGCATTTGCAAATACACACCAAAGAAAGAATTGTTACAGTCCTTCAGATACTAGACTGAAGTTGGGCATGAGCATCTCTGTGAAAAATATTTTGAGATATTTTACTTGACAAATGCTTGAAGTGAATGTGGTATATAGCAGCAGCTGTATCCATAAATTCCATTAGTTCACATATCTTACACCTTCTCTCTAATATTTATTTTTATGTTTCATTAATTTGCCTTTTTAAGAAGTAATTATATAATAGGAAATATAGGTTTCTGAAGAGCTTTGAAGAATTTAATCACTGTAACTTTAATGAGGAATTAATATGGACAAATGGTTGACTTTTTATTTCAAAATCTCAGTAATTAGCGGAGTATATCTACTTTTCCAAGGGGGTGGCAGCAAACCAGGTACAGAATTAGGCATGTATACTGAAAGATGAAATTGCATTTTTTCTTTTACTTGCTGCTTTGTAAGTGAACTTATTTGTTTGAGCAGCATGGTTTTTTGGTGATTTCCCTTGGCTTGTCCAAAATTGAATTGGATAATAGTCACAGAACAAATTGGTATAATAATATGCATTCTTTCTTGTGAACAGCCAATGTATTTTCATACAAAGACATCTTTTTTATTTCTATCAACATTTCAATTATTCTGCTTTGTTATTCAAGGTAAAGGTACTATTTTAAGACAATGGATATTTTACTGAAATTAATGAAATTAAAAAGGTTCCTTTAAAGTACTGTGACAAAATACAAAAATAAATTCCCTAAGAAATAAATTCAGAATTGTATGTATTGCTGTGTCTTTAGTTTGGAAAACCGATGGGATTGTGATGATGGCATTACAAACCATGGGAGCTGTAGGTTTTTCCATGAGAATTTACAAAACTCATGGTCAGTAGTGTGATACATTCCATCATTTGGTCAATTTAAAAATTAAAAAGAAATCTGTTTTTAGAATTCAAAGAAAATTTTAATTGAATACAGAAGCATTTTCTTCTAGTATATCCTGTTTTTTCACCTTCCTCAGTTAAATGACTCATATTAGCAGCTGAATGTTTTTACAGACCGTTGGCCCTCTTAGATGGTCCTGTGTTTTCCTTTGTCTCTCTGAAAGCCCAGATATCTGCAGGCAGGCTCCAGTGGATCAGTCTTGGTGGGCTGCAAATGATAAAGTAGTAGAAAGGCATTTTATTAACTCACAGGAGGATTTGTTAGTAGATAACAGAGAGCTCCTGTAGATCAATAGAAAGCTGTCCATTGAGTTGGTTTCATTTCTGGTTTCTCATGCTTTTTTTGGCTTTCCAAATTTCCTGCCTTTTTTCTAACAATTATATCTACTTTCTTTGCTTAAATTTCTGCTTGTCTGGTCTTAAAAATGGTACCAGTGTCACATTATAGGGGATTGCATAGTTATTAGTTATTGCATGGTTAAAGATGCTTTTTGTAAACGTTAAGAAATACAATCTTATGAGGCTCATCATACATTACAGATTTAGCTGATGCCATGTCATTATGTACTTATTTATAAATTCCTTTTTCATGTTCTCTAAAAGAACCTTCTAGAGCAAGATACAGGTACAGTGATGAAGTTGTAGTTGTGTTTGAAATAGTTAACCTTTTTTTTTAATGATACCTGTTAAGACTGACCCACTCGCTGCATTAAACCTCTTCTCTGCACAAACTATGCCCTATTTCATAGCATCTTATACAAACTAAGTTCCACCTCTTTGGTATTTAGGGAAATGACAGACCAATAGATGGTGCAGGTCTGCTTATTAAAACATGATTATTCAATACTTTGCCCCTTGAATTACAGCAGTGCCTCACAGTCAAGTTCCTTTTTCAGTTGGAAGTAAGGTTTTATCTTTTGAATTAGAGGGTAATTGTTTCTTATTTAACTCTTTCGCAGTTTCAAATAATATCTTTCAGTTTATTTTCAGAATTATTAATTTTGTGAAGCCAAGTTGGAATAATCATATGCTTAGGCTGTGAAATTAATACTTCTGTGGAAAGCCTATAGAAATTTCAGTTTGTTCTGTTCTCACCCATTTTTCCAGGTAGTAGACACTGTATGGCAACACAGATTAAAAAGTTTGCCTTATGCGGTGCTTTTTTTTTTTTACTTACACTGATAGACACCTGCCATTTTCAGCCAGAAATGTCCAAATATCCTACAGAAGCTGCAATAGGGGAGGTTTAGGTTGGGCATTAGGAAGTATTTCTTCACAGAAAGGGTGATTAGCCATTGGGATGGACTCTCCAGGGAGGTGGCAGAGGTACTTTCCCTGTAGGTGTTTAAGGAATGACTGACTGTGGTACTCAGTGCCATAGTCTAGTTGACATGGTGGTGTTCAGTCATAGGTTGGACTTGATACCAGAAATCTTTTTCAGCCTGATTGATTCTGTGATTAAGATAAATAGAATGACTGGTCTATTTTCCAGTACCATTTGCTCGGCAAGTTATGCTCAGAATGGAAACTTACATATATACATTATATATATGTATTTGTACTCATATATATAATATAATTACAATAGAATATGTATTTTAGAAAATGAATACTCATAATACATCAATAATATTCCAATATATCATCAATAATATTTCTATTCATACAGATATATACTCATTATTAAAATAGGAGAATACACTGAGGACTCTGTGGACTTCTCTGCTGGTTGTAGTTACCTTGGTATTTTCACTTATTTCTTGGATAGCAGAATATTAACTCTGCAGCCACCACCTATTTACGAGAGGCTTCAAATGTACTGAAGTAGATTCTTCAGAAGGCTTTCATGTATCTGAGATCTGGTCTGACAGACAAAGATAAGCACAAAACTAATGCAATGAATGCAAGGTTAATATAATTAAGGATATTCAGCTACCTAAAAAATAAGATGGGATACAGCTGGCTAACTGGCTGGTAATAGTTCAGCAGAAGGAGTCTTGGCATTATAGTGGCTCACAAGAGGAACAAATCATGGTACTACTAAAAATGAAAAGCAGAACTCTGATCAAGAAATATTGCTTGCAAGACAGACTACTCAGCCATGTCTCAGTTAAGAACTGCATCTAGATTTAGACACTACAACCCTTCATTAAAAAATTGTTAACTGTAAAGAGTCAAGAAGAGGGAGAATGATGAAAAATGAAGTAGTCTCTAAGGAAAGAATCAAATTATTATGATTGTTTAGTCTAGAAAGGAGAAGGTTGATTGGGACACACAGTGTAAGTGTAATCAAGTGCATGCAGCTGCTGCAAAGAAAAATTATGAAAAGCTTTCTAAGAGCAAGAATACCAAAGGAATGCAGGAAATTTTTGGCTAGGGAAATTGTGTTTCTGTATTTGGAGATCTTTAGGAAAGTTTGTTTACAGTGGTACACATATAATTGATAACTGTCTTGAAGTCTAGAAATGCTGTGAATGACATTTTGAGTGTCTTTCCGACATCTTGACACTCTTAAACAAAGGACATAAAGTCCACTTTCTCTCCATTGTCCTATGGATTGAAACATCTGGCCATACTTTTTTCAACAATGGAAACACTTTCATGATTCCCAAATTTGTAGACAGAAATGGCTTATTGGGTTACACTGATTTCTAGAGGCTTCTGACTGGTATGTGGGGGAGGAAAGGAAGGGAAATTAAGAATCTAAGTAGCAGTGGTAAAACAAAGGACTGCATAGAAGGTGATTTTACTTATTTTTAGAAATATAATAACTTACTTTGGAAAAGTACATTCACTTGATAATGATACAGTGTAAAAATAATATAGGTTAAGCGAAGGTCAGGTGTACCTTCTTAGTACACAGATATATACTTGAAGACTTAAGATTTGTTATGGTAATGCTTATCTGGGTTTAGAAGCTCTGCAAACTGTGTGGGTGCTCATGCTTCTTTGATCATGCAGCCCTTTGGAAAATGTAGCACCTTTGGAAGAACTTTAAATTTCTTTCCAGCTGTACACCCTCTGAAATAATTCAGGAAACTCTTGTTCTTGTGCATTTATCTTCTCTGCATGTATGCAATCTTTTATTTATTGTTCTACTGTATTACGTAGATAATGATAAAATTAGTATTCTGAGGTTTTGATATTATATCTTGAGAATAGAATTAGTTTTTTCTGGTTGGAAGAATTTAGTGGCTAGATGAATATATTAGTTATGTCCCAATACTAGAGCAAAACGCTATGCAATATATTTAAATATTTAAAATATAATTCTCCTCTCGTAAAAATGTTTTTAAATTAAGACTAGACGCATTGTAATCTTACATGAAGTAATGTAATGCAGTAAATATTTGGAGTTGATGTCCATGAAATGGAGAAGAAATGACTGCTGACTTTCCCAGAGACTCTAGGTGGATAAACAATATATAGAAGGAGTGGGATTTATTTCACAGTTATTTTATAATTCTGACGTGGTTGAATCTGCAGCAGGAAAAGTTCAAATTACTGGAAGAAAACAAAAGTCCCTTAGCACCTGAAAATGAATCAAAAAGATAAAAGACATTGTTCATTATTTATTAAGCTATGATTCTCTTTAGTCTTGAAAAAGAGATATTTAAAAAAGATTTCTTTGCTGCAATTTTTTCCATGTGCATTTTGTTGCCCCATTGCTAGATTTAACACGACTTGAAGTTTTATTAGTTTTTCCAATATATTTGAGCACTTGTTAGTAATTTATCCTCAAAAACTGAAGTATTTTCTATGCTTTTTCAAGAAACAGGATAGTTGGATATTTGTGATGCCACTCTGTCTTCATCTTACCAAAAAAATGAGTGAATGTTAAGTAATTTATGTCAGGTGTATGCTCCAAATGAAAGTCCATCAATCATTTTTGGCCCTTTAGTGCAATGATTATAATTTCAAAGACGCAGGAGGACATTAAAGATAATGGCTTTTCTGTTGTCTATTATCTCTAAAAGACGTCACATAATTATTAACATGTGTTCTCATTTACGAAGAGTGTCAATATTTTGAGTGAATTGCATTTTTTTAACTGAAAGGGATATGCCTGTCAGCAAGTTTTTTGTCCATCTAACTAAACGAGGAATTACAGTTAATAAATTTTGTGTTTCCGCAAGAAGGGCAGATATTGCAGAAAGTGTTGGAAGCTTTGCAGGGTTGAAACACAATGACTGTCTTCAGCTGTCTGCATAGGATAATAAGCAGTGTTCAAACTTAAGCAGAAGTAGTAAAATGCTAGGGCTTGTATTTCTGAGGCACTCTCACTTTCTTTTTATATTTTATTCTGTGCTGAGAAAAAGAACTGGCATTCCTCGTTTATCACAAAGCCCTGAAGTCATGTAGAATATAGAAATTATCCAAATTATTTTGTGGTTTGTCTTATTTTTGCAGTTTTGATAGGAGTAAAGATATTGAAACAAGTTTCTCACTAGCTCATTTCATACCTCCCATTTGAACCTAACAAATTGCCATTTGTATATACTTTAGAAAAAGGCTAAAAGTAGTGGTGTTTTCAAGCTAACAAAATTGTAAATAGACTTCAAAAAATGTAAAGCTATGGTTCATCCATGTCAAGGAAAACATAGTCAAATTTGGCTCTCCCTTGAGTAGGAATATGAGAGATAATGTCTAATCTTAAGCTTCTGAAATTTCATTGGTAACTCTTGGAGTCTTTATGCAGAATGGCTTGAGAGGCATTGTTCGGCTTCCTGTGCAGGATAGTCTTCCTGTATTTGAACAGGGTTTCAGCAATCCACTCATGGGTCCAGACTCTGATTTGCTGTAAAAGGTAGTGAGTGGGAATGGAGGGAAAGGCTGTAATATTCAGGACAGCTTTTTAGCTTATGGCTTTTCTCAGTACATTTCAATACTATGGAAGGAATCCGTGCACCACTGGGAGGAAGGATTTGGCTTTTAATCACTAAAGTAAACTGAATCTCTCCAGATTTCAGCACCAGTAAGTGTCCTGAACAGAATGTAGATATTGCAGTTAGACAAAACAGTAAAGTCTGTTGTATAGTATTTAATGAAATATATTTCTGGCTACATTAGAGAAACACCTTGTAATGGGAACGACAGAATAATTTATTAGTGTATTCAAGCTTTAGTATATCTTCACTTTTTAATTAGATTATAAAGATTTGAAAGGTGTAGATGAGACCAGTTGTGTACAGGAAATCAGCTAACTTAATAACATTAAAAAACACTGGGGGAAAAAAAACCACAAAAAGCAAATAATGCTGTGGATCAGTGAAGTAAATGAATTATCACCAGCAGTCACAATTTTGTCACTAAAACATAAGATGCTGCATCCATCACAATACATTCATAGTCTGGAGGAGCAACAGGCAGCTGACAAACCCCACCACTGGCATAGCAGCATCAGCTGGTGTCAGCTGGGTTGTAGCTGCTTACCTGTCACTGCCAGCTGCAAGCAAGTCCCAATGTGCTGGGAGGTGATCAGTGATTTGTCTTTTAAAGGCATAGACTAAATAGTTCAACATAGTCTTTACAAACTTTCCTTTTATTTGCCTTATGTTTTTACTGAACTGAAAAAGTGCTGATTTTTTTTTGTGTCTCCTCTCTATTTGGAACTCACACTCATGTAATTCCCCCTTAGTGACTTTGCCAGAATAACCATCATTTGGGACAAAATTAATGTCTTTGAAAACGAATTCTCTGGTTTACTACTGATTATATATTTTAACTGCAAAATGTTTCAAGTTCCACATTGATTCTAAAAATCTATGACAAAATTCCAATGTGATATTTAGCGTTATAACTATGGGTTTGAAGTACTTTTATGCTCAATTTAAGCTATTCTGTTGTCATGGTCCTCCATTTTTGCTCCCTAATGAATAAAGTGTTAGCCTTCAGTTACTTGGTTGAAGCTATTTCAGGTAGTCTGCATCTAGTTTGATGCCTGGTAATTGTGACCATGTGTACATTTGTCCAAAATGCATGTGAACATACAGTCAGTTGCCGTTTTAAATCATTAATCTCTGGTTAAACTTTAAAAATTATATGGGGCTGTCTTTAAGGGGTTTTTTTTCACAAATCGTTGGAGGGGGAGGTCTTGCTTAGTCATGTGAGCTAGTTTGATGATATCTGGAGAATATATTAGCACTTACAAATACTTCAGTGGAATGATTTCAAATGTCATATTGTCTACAACAGCTGTAGTCTGGAAAAGTTTTACCTCAAACTAGGCGTGTCTAATGGGGTTTATGACAACCTCTGAATTTGCCCTGAACAAGGTCAGCTGGGAGGTCAGTGAATGCTGTACAAATTGCGTTCTGCTCAAACCTGTAATTATCCCTGTAAGAAGTTAATGTGCTGCGGAGCTCAGCAAATTCACGTAAAGCTTCAGAAATGACCATGATAAACCAAGTGGTTACTTACATTTGCTCAGAAGAATCAGCCAACAGGATTTGATGCTTCCACAGCGTTCATTTAAGGTAAATTGGAGGAAAATCATCTTCTTTGGTTATATACTGAGGCGATAAAGAGCCTGAATTCTTTGTCATTTGAACAAAACACTTTCCATAGTAATAATTTCATAATATCCATCAAATGTGCTGTACATATAGGCAGACAAAACTCTCAAGACAGATTTTTTTCAAATTTTGACAGAAAATATGCACTATCTACTTTAACATAAGTTTACTATTGAGCACCTACAAGAGGGACCTAAAATATCTGTCAGCTATATGTTGAAGAGAGCATGTATTTTCCAATTTCATTACTCTAAATAAGAAGTAACTTCGCATTTCAGTATCATTTCTCTTTTTCCTCTATTTGTCAAAAAATTTAGTTTTGTATAGATGAGTGACTAGGTCATTTTCATTGTTAAATATTTGTAAATCACGTAAAACACAGGTAGGAAACATTTTTATGAATTAGTGTAAATTTTGTCAGTTAATGGTCTCTAATGTGAGTATCAATAAAAGTATTTCAGGAATGAGGGATAACAATTGCTTTAAGTTTTTACTATTATTAAATATCCAAATATAAGTGCCACCTTTGATTTAAATATTAAAATTAAAATTGGAGAAATATAGATTAAATAGTGTTCAAATACTAAGAATATAAATTTGGGGAAAACATAGCTATTAGTTTTAATTTCGCATAGGAGTTAGTATTTTTAATAGGTTTTGTACATCAACACTGTGAAGTAAGCCATCTGCTTGGATCTGAACATTTTGCATTTTTGAAGAACTTGTGTCTGTATTGCATTTTGTTATGTGCTCCTGTCATATCTTCCTTTTGAAATAAATCAAAATCACAAATACCAATAGCCCAGACATTGTGGGAATTTTTTTTCACATTTCTAACATCTGAACTACACTAATCCCCTTCTTTATAACTAATTTCAACCAGCCAAAATAACAATAAAGTTTCCCTTCCTCTTTCTTCTTCTTCCCTAAACTGACATCAGAAAGTATCATTGTCTGAATGTCAGTATATTACAGTATCAAATATCTGTACCCAAATGTGAAAAAATCTTGAAATCCCTGTGGAGTCTCAGCAGTGTGGAATGAGCACATTCAGATATGGGCAAAAGAAATACTTTGAGTAGTGCCCAGAGTTCCAGAAGTAGTGTTGAGAGGGCATAAAAAGAAAATTCTAATTGAAGAATTCCTTCTTGGTCAGGAGTTGATTCTTTGCTGAAAAAATAGACATAAGCCTGTCCACACTGAAATGTAAACTACCAGACAAACTGAGGACTTTGTGATGTACTCAGTGTCTTTAATAGTTCTTAAATATCATTTAAAGAAATAGGGGGGAAAAACCATATTCCAGAATAAACATTTGATGTGCCTTTTTCTTTTCCTGCGTAATAGCATCCTACAAGTAAGAGGAGATGTTCTTCAGAAGGCCTAGTGAGAATTCAGTCTTAGAATTCATTTGTTAACGTGCATAGCACAAAGATGAGATGAAGGTCTTACTACCACATTTAGTTAATAGAAGGGTTTGATGTTAGGAGAAATATTGAATTCAATTCACAGATTAGCTTCTGTTATAAAACTGACTGAATCCTTTATAGAGTGTTCCCTTGATCTCAGATCATTTTGCATCATCTTTCTAGATTATCAAATTGCTGGATGGAAAACGGTCTCAAACTGTAGGAATTTTAATATCAAGTTTGCACTTGGAGATGAAGGATATTCAACAAGGTAAGTGTTTCTTACACTTAATGTGTATTGTACTTGCATGGATATTTTATCAGATCATTTCTGACAGCGCAGAATGTGTTTTGAATATAATCTCCTAAACTACCAGAAACATCATTCTTCCAATATATTCCAGTATATGTAAAAGTTTCACCTAAAAACCAGAATTGAATTTAGGTACAGCTCCTTTTGTACCTTTATAGTTAGCATAACACTTGCAGTACAGTGTTTTCATATTCCTCCCCTACAGTTCCATGCTTTTCCTAAAGCAAGTCGTCCACCAACAGGAATTAAATGGAGGGCTTACACATAAATCTTTTGGGCTTCAAACATGCAGTCACAATTTTTTAATATTTACATTTTGCTTCATTAACAGTATAAGAAGTAAATCCCAAACTGATGTTGCCATGTAAGAATCAGCAAGAGAATTACTGGATGGCATTTTACAAAGTATGGGGCTACTCAGTTGTAAATTCCATTACTGGTAGAAATTATTTGAGTTTGCCAATACAGCTGTAGAGAAATAGAGATTTTTTCAGAACACTGGGGTAATTGAGAGTCTGCTTATGTTCTGGATTTAAAAAGATATTGTTTAAGGATATTGTTTATTTCTTTTTCACATTAAGAAAAGGAAAATATTCACCATTTAAAACAACTGCTGGAACAACTCAAGTTGATGTCTCTTTTTTTGCTATTGTTTTCCCTCCATCACATGCAAATACTGGGTAGGGTGTTGAGATGCTGCTGGCATTGATTATTATTAATTTCAAAAGAGCCTTTGAGCATCTAGCACTTTAAAAGCACAAGGGCTTACAGATGTCTCTTGGGATGCAGAGGAATAAGGAAAAGAAGGAATAACTTTGTGCCTGCCAGTATTGTGTGAAAGGTATCAGAATGAGATGGAAAAAAACTGCTATTACTAAAGGTCTGAATAATTTGCTGGCAGAAATGTCAGCAGCATAGGGACAGGATAGAAGCTTTATTACAAAAACTGGGTAATATTCTTAAGGATCTTCAGAGATGGGTTTTATTTTCCATGCCATGATGATCTGCTAAAATAGAGCATCTCTATCTCTCTCAGTTGTTTGCTGTACTTGTGTAGCTTCTGAAATCTTCTGGCCAATTTATATCAAATGTAACAGAACATTATGACCTAAATATTTGGGTATATATGCAATAGCATTTTTAGCCTGAGTCATCAGTGGACTTTAGAATCCCATGCACCAGTTGTCCTGTTTGCTGTGTTTGTGTTGCAGAGCAATGAGTAGTCTCAGAGTGCACAAACATCCTTCAGAATCAAATTAAATGAGAAGGTATGCTTTAGAAGCATGCCTCCATGTATAGTCTCCATGTATAGCAGGCTCTAAATTCCCCACGATCAGATCAGAGATAGTTAAAACTCCCTGAAACATGTATAGTGTGAACTGTTGCGGTCTACAAATCCATTTCTAAAGACTACACTACTTGCAGTTGTAGACATAGCTAATGTAGTCCTACAAGTTTAATGAAAATTAGAGTGTTGGTAGAAGAAAGACACCAAAACAAGTGCTGTTACTGAAGAAAAGTTTAGAACTCATCGCCCTTTCTTGTCTGAGGTAGCAAATGACTGGCCTGTCACCACATGTGTTGCTCAAGGCAGCAATAGGATATGCTGCCTCTTGCATATGGAAACAGCTAGGAGCTACCATTAGGATTTGGGAATACCATTAATGGAACTTATTAAAAAACATACTAACAAAGCAGTCTGACTGATTCTAATCAAAATCTGTGTTCAGAGACTATCTAGGGTGAAAAACCAGTTCACAAAAGTCAGGAAAAACATTGTTCTGTAGAGAGGACCTTTAGAAATGTAAATTACTCTGAAGACAACAGTAGAATTATGCTTGTTTCTCTTTTAATGTCTGTTTATTCCATAGTATTTAGTGTAGTTTAAATCTGTGGGCAGTCCTGACTGTCAGGAGACAAATTATTTGAAGACTGCTGTAATCAGTGCACTGGATGAAAAAAATTCCTAATAGGCTAAATGGCGCATGGCAACACCTAACCAAAAAAAGCACGTAATCATTGGGTCATGAGTGTCAACTTGTTAAGGTTTTTTTGTCTTTTTTAAAGCAAAGTTGCAAAGAGCTACCTCTAAGAGCATACAAATTAAGCACTCATCTCTTTTTTCACGCCAATTTCCATGGCATAATTCAGTACATGAAAAACAGGGAAAAGTTAATAGCCTTTGACCACTTAGAACAGAGAATGAACCTGAAACAAAAGAAAGTCAAAAGTGAAAAAAAAAATCTAATTTTTATTTCATTTTTTTATGGCCATGTTTGCTGTGAAGTCATATACAAATGGATGTACTGTCTATGTATGATGTACTTATTAGTCTACCTGAGGTAGCAGTTATAGAATACAGGTAGAAAAATTCTCAAATGAACTGCCCTGAGCATACAGATGTATGCAAAATTATAGAAAAGACAGAACAAGAGTAACCACAAGAAAAATGGCATCCTCCTTTAAAATAGTGTGAGACTTCTGCATCATGAGGATTATCCTCTCAAATCAAAGTACATAGCTTCACAGCATATTCTGTAGATAACTCAGCAGTGCAAAACAAGCAAGTGACCATATCTGGCATCCAGATGTTTGAGTTTGCATTTGAAAATGTGCCAGCCACCACACTTGATGAGGGGGATCTCGCACACATGTTCGTTTAAGAGAATGAAGTTCATCCTTTGCAGATAAGTTTATATCCATACTTCTTCTGAGCAGAGTCTAAGGAGAATACAGCATAAAACTAAACAATTATTGTGGGTAGTTTTGGTGTTATATGATGCACAAGGAAAGTTGACATGGTCATGCTGCACCTGTCCTAATACTCAGCTTTTTGTTCGGTGGGAGAGAACAAGTCCTAGGTACTTCAGTGTTCTGAGAACACTGTTGAATCTGATACTGGTGAGGGCAATAAAGTTTTTTGTTAGACCACTATTAGTATTACTCATTTCCTGAGCAGAAGAAGCAGGCAGAAAACCTGTCTGACTCAGTATGCTATATAGAATCTGCATATTGAAAAAAAAAAACAGCAATAATCAAATTGTGCATAGGTTTGAAGTTATTTTTAAGGCTGCTTCTCTGCATTTTCTTAAAACCTTTATAAAAAGAAATGAGGATCACTTTTTAGGTAGGCTTTAAGTGTTCATACTTAGAGAAGTAATCTCCATATCAATCCATTTCTGTCTTTTCCTGTCATTGTTCAGCTGAAATAGTACAACTTGAGAGACTTGTGGATCAACTTGTGGATCAACACTATTTGTGTGGCTTTGCTGTTAAAATACTACAGCTCGCTCCACAGTGAGGTGTTTCAGTCTGTAATGGGAAATGCTGATTATAGCTGTATGTGAAAACACTTCGTGGGTCCTTGTCCCAACTTTTTACAGGGCACCTATCCACTCACTGAGACAGTTCCAAAATAGTAGCTGGCAACAGCAGTGCACTGCTGTGGAAAACACATAATAATGCTCCTTTCTGCAGTCATCTGTCAGTATGTCAGTATGTCATCTGTGCTGGCTTTCCATGAGCTTTTGAGATCCTTGTTCAAGAGTTAACTGGCACAATTGTGGGGCAGCCCAGATGAAAAGCTTTTAGTTACAGAAAGTGGGATGTAGATAAAATGTAGATGTCTACGTTCAAAAGAATGATTCTCCTAAATCCCTCCCTGCCTTCATAGTACCTGCATTTTGCCACTAAAGTTGTGGGGCACCAGAAGTTCTGCTTCTGTACACTGGGGAAATATTTCACTGTTAAATATCCTTGACTGCTGTCAGAGCACATTAATTCGATGGTCTGCTGGTATGCATGCTGGTATATTTTCCGTGGGACTAAATCTTTGAGATATGGTAGATGACATCAGATACACAGATAATCACTTGTTGTGGTAGTAAAGTGCACTCTGAGTGTAGTAATGCACCCCACACACTCAGCAATTGTTTCCATATAGGGAAAGTTTAAGTTCACCCCTTAGGATAAAGAACCCAGAAAGTTCCATGCCCTTCTGGCAGGGATTGGCTCGAGGCCGGGACACAGGCATCTATTGGATCTTGTTACTGTTCTTCAGGCCCTGTGTCCCTCTCTATTGGCTGTTAGCCAGGTGATCCCACCTAAAACGTTCAGTATTTAAGAGAGAGCAAAGTGGAAAGAAGGAGCTTTTCGAAATGTCTTCGCAGGGCGTCTGAAGTTTCTCAGACGCCTGTGTTCGGCTTATTACTTGCTTTCTGCAATATTTTGTTACCTTGCTGTTTTTACTTTATTAAACACTTTCATTTACAAAGCATCGTCAAAGAGCAGTCTCACTTATTTTATAGCCACATCTCTGCAGGCTGGCCCTCAGATATGTGGGTCTAACCCACATATGAGTCCCCACAGAACAGCTGCAGACTTTGTTGCTACATTTACCAAAGCCCTAGTAGCTGTGCTGTAGCACTACAATGCTGACAGTATATAGCCTGTATGGAAAAGGGGAGAACTTAACATTTATCCTTAGCATAGAGATTATTTCTAATGCTAAAAGTGAAGTGTCTGACTGGTTTCCTTCAACTTCATGATTTCCCCTTCATTGTCAGCATACGGGATTAAAAAGTTGGAGGAATGTGAACTGTAGATTAACGCAACCAGACTGATGATCAGTCTAATAACGATTCTGATTCAGTATTATGTTTCTAATCATCCTAGGATTGCTCTAATAAGAGCCCATAGAAGGCATATAAATAGGTTTGCATTGTCTTAGTGCAAGTTATGCCTTATGGCACATCTAAACTGTTGTTCCAAAGTTGTGTAACTTTCCCACCTACCCAAAATATTACATGTATGTAATGTATATATTCTGTATACTGTGTGTGAAGTATAAAGATAGCTGCATACCCATCTCAAAAGTTGAGAAATAATTTTATTTAAAATTAAATGGTTTTTTGAGAAAGAAAAATTTTTGAGAAAATGTGAAAATTCACAACATACATTTTTATGAATCTGTTTTGGACATCCATTGTGTGTGAGTAGGTTACCATTAGTGCCAGAATCTTTTGTTCATGACTTCTTGCAGGATTCAAGCTTTCTTAGCCTTCTAAACCTCAATTGTGCCCATGGTGCTTCTTTATTATTTATATTTTTTTTGTGTTGCATGACAGTTGATACTAGAGAAAACCTTTAAATAAGTGTATAACATATCAATTTTTCAGAAGTAAACCAGAGGGATTTGGGTATTACAGGCAGTTTTGCCAAGTATTTAACAGTCATTGTCTAATTGACCAGCTCAGTCACAATTTCATTTAAATTTCCCACTGATGGGCTTTGCATGTTCCCATGTAATCAAGCCTTACTCAACAGAACACAGTACATGGAGCAACTAAGTATTTCCAGGTCAAATAAATGTAGCTTTGGCAAACTCCTTTTATTTAAATATTGTACTTTTGTTTTATCATTTGGGAGCAGCTAAGGCGATTTCTTCATATCTCATAGTCTAATTATCACATTAAATGGTTTGGTACTGGTGAGTATATGTAAGCTCTGTCAGCAGGATTTAAATCCTGATTTAACCAAAATGTGTTTGGTAGGAGTGAGGTTGTATATCAGATTCAGTCTTAAGACTGTTGGTATTTAGGCTGATTTAGAGGAAGTAAGTAGATTTTTCATATTTAAGCTCTAAGTTCCAGTGTTGTATGTGGACTATAAAGACAGTATTCTTTAAATTCTCTGCTTTTTTTTTGCTTTTAAATTTTTAATCAATCAGAATATGTGAAAAATGTGTGCAGTAGGGTATTTGTTTGATTCATTTTTTAGAAGTTAGTATGTTAAAAACCTTCGGTATAAGTTTATATTCGAAGTGCTCTTAGTATGTAAAATGTAGCTGGCAAGTATTTTTATGTGTGCCTATTAGTTTGAATGCATGATGCTGATCTGTTTTTTGTCCTAGCTTGACGGTTATTATATCCTAATGGGTGCAACTCTGCACTAATGATCCTTGTGTATATAAATTCTTCTTCTTGTGAGCAGACACTATAGGCAACATAAAAATGTTTGCCTCAATTTCCCTGCAAAAAAGGATCTCAGAAACCAGACTTGGCCAAGTAACAGATTTTTTAAAGGTAGAGGAACCCAATAAAATTACCAGCTTTTCACAGCATGACTCTACTTCCTTTTGACATATTGTGAGGTGTAGGTGAAATATTCTAACTGAACTGACAGTGTAAGGAAGACAGCTAACTAGAAAGCAAGATGAAAGCAAAAACCACCAATGATGATTGATATTGTAATAGCTATTAATTGTTTTGGAGCCTCTTTTGTAGATTTATGATACTACTCCTATATTACTTACACTTACACGAGCCAGGTATAATGAGATTTAAAGCAGTAAAGTACCGTGGTTAAATTCACTGTATAAGGAAGAACATTTTGAAAAACATACCAAAGTTTGTATTAATTTTGATAAAATTAATATACATATGGTTAAAAGTTTTGTTTTTCATATGAAAATTAAAAAGCTTTTGTAACTTAAAGTGAAAATCAAAATAATTACTTTCTTTGATCTAGTGCAATGGGTTTTTTAAGCTGCCCCAATTCAAGCTAATTTACACAAAATACTGTGAATGTATTGCACATGCCGTATTTTAAGAATAAGAAGACTATGAGGATACCTGTGAATTTGGGGATTTCTTCCAGCTTTTCAAAATCAATGCTTTAAAAAAGAGAATGGCCTGGTCTTCATAAATTTGCACGTATTCATTTTTGTCTTCTGCTCCAAATGTGCATGGCATTCAGTTCAATCAGTTTGAATGAAAAAAAAAGGGCTAAGGCATTAAAATGTATAAAGATGAAATAAAGGAGGTTATGTGGATTTTGGCAGTACTTCTGAATTACTGGGAATGTGTCTCCACGTACATTGACATCCATACAGCCGTATGGCTTGATTTTTAACTGCAATTGTCTGTCTATGCATTGCCAATAATAGCTGTACAGGTTTTATAGCAAGTAAATCAGAAAATATTTTCTGAGTACTTTTATACAATCACATGCACTCTCCAAGAGAGAAAATAACTCATGTCATTATCTCTTAAAATTGATTATTATTAATTCTATTAAAAATGTGGTTTAGCAGATTGTGTTTCATTAGTTTTATCACAAACACTTTTTGTTTTATCATGTCATTTCAAAGCAATGCTGATTTGTTAGATCTGATGTTGGTTACAGAAACGTGGATAACATAATAGAGCATTAAAAACCACCTTGTGATTCTGGGGCCATTTTGGTGACAAATATCTGGCTAAAATATTCAGCTAGATTTGTAACTCTTGGTATTCTTATTAAAGTGGGTTTTTATCCAACTACTTCCTGTCATCATAATAGATCTGTACATAAAGATTTGGCTATCAGTTACATGCTTTGCATTTCTAGTATAAGTTTTAAATTGCCTCCAATAAGTTGTGTTTTCTAGATAGCTCTGGACAAGTAAATTTCTCCTTGTAAGCAGATATCAGAATATGCTAAAATAGGATAAAAGTTAAACTATAAGGGGAAGTTTCCGAACTCAGTATGCATATTGTTAATCTTAAAAATTAAATTTATTGGACTGTGAAACTAATTTTCCAAGAGATTTTCCATCTCTTAGGTTCTTTTGAAATTTTATTGGATGATACAGAAGATGGTGCAACTCTTGGAACTGTCTAGCGGGAGATAAGAGATAATCTCATAAATTCAAACCCTAAGGATTTTTTTTTAAACAAAGATTTTTGTCAATCTTTACATTTGGTTACAGTCTTGAGGGTTTTGAATGTTTCCAGTAAGACCAAAATGCTTGGAAATACTGCTTTTTTCATTGATACTGTCTTCTGTGTAGTTCTTTACTTCTAATCTGGGTGTAATGTCAACAGATGGAATCATAAATGACAGGCAGAATTTTAAAGCATTCTAAATGTCACTGGACCTTTTAATAAAATTAATTAGCCTGCCACAGAGAAAATTTACTAGCCTGCTGGTTAATTTCACAATGTAAAATCATGGGGTAGGTGGTAGAGCAGGCGAAAGCTTATTGCGTTTAAATAATTATTTAAAGATGTGTGCCTTGCCCCTTTCAAACATGGATTGCAAGTGCAGCAAGAGCTTTTAAAATCCTCTAAATTCATCAGCAGTCAAGGATCATTTGAGGAAATATAATAGTTGAAGTAAAAGTTATCAGATAGTAGCTAATGACACCTCACTGGTTATGTGCTTGATTCTTTTGGGATTAATGTTCTTAGTAGTATATAAGCATAAGTCATGAGATCAAAAATTGTGCCTAGTCGCCTTATGAATCTTGAGGAAAAGCTGGTTTCAGAAAATTTAAACATCCAGAGTTACTTCCATTCCATTGTGCACCTCTCAGCTTACTGGAATTTAACATTAGAGTGTGTTAGAAAGCACCATGAAACAATCCCATTTAGTTTTCAGAAGAGTTCCAGTACATTGTCTAAATTTTAATAGGATTTGCAAACGTTGGAAGCACCTGTGTCATATATTCAAAACACACAAGTATTTGGAAGTAAGATAGGAAACATTTTGAGATGTCTCATTTTTAGTAATGAAGCATAATTAGTCACTGAAGAGTATACTTCATGTGTGTCTGTGTGGTATTTAGAAGTATTTATCTGTAAATTGTCATGTGGTTAGTTTTCTATTAGATAAAGCTAACTTAAATGTGAACTTGCTGAAGATAAGCACAGTCTTCTGTGCTTGCAAATTTATAACATGAAAACTTTGAAAGTTTGTCTACTTGTCTACTTACCAAGATTGCTAGCTCCTAGACAGCTCCTAGACAAGCTCACTAATTTCCCATGCACACAGGGAGACTTAAATACCCTCACTCTCAATTCCTTCCTATCCAGCCTTCTAAGCTAACATGAAACCTGTGCTGTTTGTTGTCTGGTATCAGTTGTTCTCATGTTCTCCTGCCTGGCCAGCTAGACAATCAGCTGGCTGCTTGACTGGTCATATCTTTGACTGCTGGTTATATTGGAGAGAAAAAGTAGAACTCTATTCTCCTGAGACAGAGTTTATAGAACATTCTTGCAGGAGTGCTGTGATTCGACACCAGAACAAAAACAAAATACTGAAAATATAAAAATATTTACTGGGTACATGTATGTCCTGTATCTAGGTTGGGACTCTGGTGCATTTCACAGGAAAAAGAATTGAAGTTTTAATTTATGTTTTCTAATTTGTGTTTGTATTCTATACAGCTATATTGTGTGTTGATGACTCCGTAGTAGATCTGGAGACACTGGAAGCCCTATATGAAAATGTAAGTAAAGGTGGGGTAAAAATGTGGTTAATCACCAAAATATTTTGGACACAGACTTCAGGCTGCTCAGGGAACTAGTGAGAAAATGCTTATGAAGGTTCTGGGGTCCATCAGTGCAGGTTATTTTTCAAACACCACCTCATGAAGGGCACAGGAGCAGGCAATTCTTAAATGTAAGAATTCAAGCAGGTGAAGCAGAAGGTTGGCTTGGCTGAGCTGGGATCTTCTTTTGAAGCCAGTATGCCAGTGGAAGCAAGGTCAGCTGATGTGGGAGGAATACAGAGGTGCTGCTTGCCACTCTAGGGAGAAAAGCTCAGTTGGAGTTGAAACTGGACAGAACTGTGGGGGACAATAAAAAGAGGGGTTTTAAATACGTTAATGGCAAAAGGCAGTATAAAAATAACATCAGCTGGTTACAGGATGAGGATGGCCACTTCACAAACAGGGACATAGACAAAGAGGTGTCTAATGCTTTCTTTGCCTCTGTCTTCAAGACGGATGATGGGCTCAAGGGCTCCCAGTGCCCTGAGCTGGATGACCATGACTGTGAGATTGATCAGCTCCCAGTCAACTCTGAACTTGTTGGGATGTGCTGCTCCAGCTGGATCCCTGTATGTCTATGGGGCCTGAGGGAATTCATCTAAAAATATTCAAAGAGCTAGGTGATGTCATTATGAGGCCTTTTTTTGATGATTTTGGAATGCTCTTGGGAATCTAGAGAGGTCCCAGTCAACTGGAAGTGTTTGGACAATGCTCTCAGGCACATGGTGTGATTCTTGAGGTGTCCTGTGCAGGGCCAGGAGTTGTACTCAATGATCCTGATGGGTCCCTTTCAAATCAACATATTTGGTGATTCTATGACCAAAGGAAGCCATTTGATGCAATCTTTTTGGATTTCAGTAAAGATGTTCATACTGTCTCTCACATTATCCTGTTGGATGAAATGTCCAGCACACAGCTGGATAAATGCATCATGTGATGAGTGAGCAACTGGTTCATGGGTCAGGCATAAAGGGTTGTAGTGGATGGGGTGACATCAGACTGGTGACCTGTCAGTAGTGGGGTTATGCAGGGCTCTGTCCTAGGCCCTGTGTCCTTCAACATCTTCATGTACAACTTGGACACAAGACTGGAATATGTATTAGGAAAGTTTGATGATGATCCTAAATTGGGAGGAGCCATTGAAGGCAGAGAGGCCTTGACAAATCAGAGGGTTGTGCAATCCCTAGCCACCTGAAGTTTAAAAAAGACAAGTGACAGATTTTGCACCTGGGATGGGGCAACTCTGGGGAGTGAAACATTGGAGAAAAACTCTGTTGAAAGGGACCTGGGGATGCTGGTCTGTGACAAACTGAACATGAGTCAGCAGTGCCCTGGCAGCCAGGAGGGCCAGGCATATACTGGGGTTCATCAGGCACAGCATGGCCAGCCGGGCAACGGAGGGGATTGTCCTGCTCTGCTCTGGGTGGGGGTGGCCTCACCTCAGGTGTTGGGGGCACTTCGGAGAGCCACAGTATGAAAAAGATAGGAAGTGTTAGAGAGCATCCAAAGGAAGGCTATGAAGATGGTGAAAGACCTTGAGGGGAAGACATAGAAGGAGCAGCTGAGGTCACTTGGGCTGTCAACCTGGAGGAGACTGAGGGAAGGCCTCATAGCTGCCTGCAGCTTCTTCATCAGGGGAAGATCTTCTCTTTGTGGTGACAGTGATAGGACCTGAGGGAATGGCCTGAAGTCATGTCAGGAGACATTTAGGTTAGATGTTAGGGAAAGGTTCTTCACCCAAAGGGTGTTTGGGCACTAGAACAGGCTCCCTGGAGAAGTGGTCACAGAATCAGCCTGCCAAGAGTTCAAGAAGTATTTAGACAATACACTTGGGCACATGGTGTGACTCTTGGGGATGGTCTTGTGTAGTAAATGGCATATAAGGCACTGATGGACTTTATCATAGATCTTTAAGCATTGCTCTTTTGCATAGCCTAGATATTTCTCGGTGCAAAAAGCATAATTGCTGCTTGCAGGCAAACAGGTAAAGTAGTAATTTATTAATTTTTTATTGATTAGTAACTAATTAGTTTATATCAATTCACTCAGAGAGCACAAAAGGATGAACTGGAGAAAATCAAGCAATATTATCAGAATTCAAAAGAGGAGGAACTGAAGCTTCTGGATAAACCAGAACAGTAAGATTATTTTTTTTAATAGTTTGTCATTATATCATGTAGTCCTTTGATTATGTGTTGAAAGCAGTTTTGATACATAATTCTTGGTAATTATGAGCTTTTCTAAAATTATAAACCTTGTGTATTTCAAGGCATGATGAAAAATTTGCCCTTATCACAAAACTTTTTTGGCAGAGTTTACTACATCAACTTCGACCTCCAGAACTGATAGAATACATAGCCTTGAATCAATAAGAATTTTTTTTCCTATTCTCACATTTGTAAAAGACTTATCCTTCCCTTAGAATATTTATGGCTAAATGAATATTACATAGATCAGGACCAGACTGATTTTGGTTGTTAATTATTTGAAAGAGCTGCATGAACAGAGGATATGGGTTGATCCTATGGCCAAAGACACCTTGTACACTCTGATCAAGTTCCCTGAAGACCTAAAAGACTAATGTCACAGTTCCTCTCCTGCAACTGTTGTGGCCAGTGACAACTGTTAGGATGAAAAACTTAAATGTTGCTCCTTCTGTGGTAATACACCTTAGACTGATGTGAAAGAGTCCTCAAGAATTTATGAACAGAATGGTAATCCTGAATTTTATTTTTGTGTATACATTTGATTTCAGATGTTGGCCTACCAGTGTTTTTTGTATTCTGCTACTTCACTGCTTTTTTCTTTTGTGCTATTATCTTCTTCAATTCTTCCTTCCCAGAGGCCTCTCTGTCATCGTATTTCCATTTCCATCTTGTTTTCTTTTGTCTTTTCTGCTGTCTCTGGTGTAAGAAAGGGTAGGGGGAGGAAGAACTGAAATAGAGAGAGTATATGATTGGTTAATGTCAGAATTACTGTATTTTTGTACCTTTTTTTCCCATTAAAATGTTAGTGATGAAGAGTAGATTATTTTTTTCTTTTTCTCCTTACATGAGGCAGCTAAATACTCATTTGTGACTGCATGCTAAGGAATAGACTAATCTTAGGAGATGAGGCTATTAGCTTACTGTTGATGAAGAGAGGCTATTGTTCTTTAGTAAGTCTTAAGAAGAAAAATATCTATAAAGTTTATATACTAGCTTACTTTTGCATCCCCTATCCTTGGCTTTCATTGCCTTGGCTTGGGGCATAAGGATACATTGTGTGGCTAACTGATGTTTTCCAGAGCTTGTATCTTTCGCAGTCTGTTTGCTGTATGTCCAAGTCAAATAAATACAAATGCATTTCGTCTTCTGGAGAATATGAATCTTGTAGAGCTCTAGGGTTACAGGAGGTTGTCTTTTTTGTGACTTATAGTGGAGAGAGGTTAATCTTAATTAAATACAAAGTTGGATTTATACTATCATTGTTCCATAATTAAGAACTGTAAAAAAAGCAGTTATGCCTGGTGGTTCAGAGTGAAACAGTAGTATCAAAGACAAAAGCTATTTTTTAATCAATAATTACTCAGTGCTCTTTCTGCAAGTCTTAGTGTATCCCATTTTTACCCTATAATTAAATTACATAGGTTAAGAAAACTAGCTTTTTAGAAGGTAGCTTAAGGGGAAAACAATTTGCTTTATGCACTTCTGTAAATTTTGTTGGACCCTCAAAATAATGTGCTTTCTGAAAACTCAGTAGATCATATGCCCCTGGCTTTGTTGTCTCAGTCAGCCTCCAAGTCAACTGAACTGGAGATTTGTTGGAGCTGTGCTTTACTTATTAGCTCCACAAAAGGTTAAATACAGAAAAGTGCTAAATTTGTATGTGTGATTAAAAATATTTGCTGTGGGGCATAAGCCTCATATATTGTCTTTAATGAGGATCAGAACAAAAGTGTAAATGAAATAATTTATCAAATGGCTGCACATACTTACAGTAGTCATTTGTGTAGTGAAACCTTAGATTTGAGTTCTCTAAAGTCTCAAGGAGACCCTTACACACTTGGATTACCAGACAAATAAAAAGCTTTAGTGGTATCACTGATGTTCTTCTGTACACATGGTTTTTATTTCTCTTGCTTGTATGTTAACTTTGGCACAAACTGTAAGTATGACAGCAGCATAACAATACCACACTAAATTATGTTTCATGTTAATAGCTGTTAAAATGCTAATATTAATTGCCACGTTAAAGATTTATATGCAAAATTGGCTGTCGTTTGGGGCTTTGCTAGCAGGATGCAGATGCTATAGCTGGTTTCCAAGAGACTCCATTTAGCTGCAGTATATTTTCTATATAGGGCTCTCCACTGAGAAATAAGTACTAATAAAGGAAATAGTAACAAAATATGGTACTGTTTAGAATGTAGTTTGATTCAGGAAACAGGGAGCAATTTATAATCGCTGTCCCAGTAATGCCACTTGCTTCTCTTTGAAGGCAACTCTGGTTGGACTTCAGTTTGAATTCTGCTGTCATACTTAGAAGCTTGCAGGGTTAGATACACCTTTTTCCCAAAAAATTGTTTCTAGATTTTATATTCTTCAAATGCAGATAAATGTGATCTGAAAATTAGTTTACCTTCTTAGAATCAGCCTTCCTTGTCCATCTTGTGCAAGAATGCTGTCTTACACTAACACCATAACAACATGCCTGGCTTGAAAGTTCGCTCAAGTCCTTAACGACAAGATTCTGGTAGGCTACAGAAGTTTTCAAGGAAATACATTTTTTTGGTTACGGTTTCTGAAAGAGAGGAGTACGATGTACCTCATGGAAATGAACAGCATATTTTCTATGTTTATTTTAGGTCACCAGAATTGTAGTAATGAAAAACCCATCCAAAAGCTATGTCACAGCCACATTATCATTGTTTTAAGTCAAAATCATACTTTTCTCAGAGTAAAATTGAAATAAGAATGTTTGTTTTTCTTAAGTCTTATCCATCTGAATTGATGGTTTATCTGTGACAGCCATAGTTTCATGCTATGACTTTTTGTTTAGTAGCTACATTTATAGTCACTAAGATTCTTTTTTGTGACAGATTTCAGTTATAAGTGTTCTGTCTGGATATTTACTTTGGATACTCTGAATTCCAGAATCTGGAGACATCTTCTTTTTATGCTGATGCTCTTTTAACTCTCAGCGCAATGACATTTTATTCGATAGTCAGCCATGTGGGAAATAGTTCTCTTTCCACAGGAAGGCAAGAATATGTGTCATTTGACTTTTTAAATTTGAACTTTTTAATTGTATGTATGTTAGAACTTTAATGAAGCAGTTTGTTTTTTCTTCCCTTTGTTTCTCGCACACAAAGTGCAAAATATCCTTTTTTTTTTCCTGGCAATACCATTCATTCCCAATAGGAAGCATTTTTATTAATACCAGCTTGTCATTTCTTTTTTCCCACTTCTTAAGTCTAAGAGCCAAGCTGGGCCTCCCTGATCCTTCTCTCACAATAGGTTTTTTCATCAGGCAAGAAAGAAAAAGAAACAAAAAAATCACATTCTAATTAAAACATAGTATTTCACACCAGCTACAGGTGAATTCTGCTGATTTTTTAAACAGTCACTATGTACTCAGCAAAGCCTAGCATGCATGAGAAATGTATAGTGCAGATTTAAACATACTGATATTATTTACTGTAAAAAAGAAATAATTTGGAAGAATGGGGTGTATTGGCTTAAATGATTAAAATAAAGTTACGAAGCATTCAAGCTAATAAATTGAATACTGAATTTTGCAAAATTCAGTGTGGTAGAAAAAATTCTCTGGCATTGCCTTAAGGGGAATCCAAGGATATCTGTAGACAGGCGATTAGAAGAGTGATGCTAAAGTGATATTGGAGCAAAAGACAAGTTTGCTTCTGGTTTTCAAGAAAGCTTGTGTATCTCTGAAATCTTGAATTCAAAACCCAAGAGCAGATTATTGTTATTATATGTTGTTATTATAAGAAATGCTAAAACTTCTTGTATTATTAGCCAAACTCTTATAAATTGATGAAAAGGGAGAATTACTCATGCCTTTGGGATGCCTTCATTTTGTGAAGTCTGAATTACAGTTGTTGAATGTGCCTCTATTTATTTTTATTTACCAAATAGTTAAAAGACAAAAAGCTACAATAGAGTCATGAGGAATATGTACCTGTGAGGACAGATATAGAGCAGATGAAGACTTAGTTACGTTGCTGAACAGTGACTGAAGGCAGATATGCTCTGCAAGTATTTTAGAGCTAAATACACAGCTAGGTGTACTCCCATAAAACATGCTGCTAAATGATTGAAAGTGTGTTGCAAATTCGAAAAAGAAAATTGATGCTGAGAGTCAGAAGAAAGCTGTCAGCAGACATTTTATATTATGAAATAAATTTGTGGGAATATATTGATTTCTGTATTTCTGAGCACATTTTTAAGGGAAACAAAACTACATAAGTTAGTACGTAGGTAGTGTTATGTTGATTTTCCTTTTTTTCTTTTCCAGTGAATGATTTTGGTTTGAGATTCTTCTGTTTATTACTGTGCAGCGATGATACTTAATGGACTGATGTGATAACGATTAATGTCTTGCCTTTTCCTTGACATTAATAGGATTTTTAATGCATTCTTAGCATAAAGAATATAACAATTATAAATTCTGTCAGATTTGAATCGAATAGGAAAAAGTGTATGTATATTTCATGACACTGCAGGCTTTGATCCATTATGTACCCCACTGGGAAGAATTATAAAGATTCATTAATAGTCTTTTTTTCCCCACAGATTTCTCTATGAGTTGTCTCAAATCCCCAACTTTGCAGAACGAGCTCAGTGTATTATCTTTCAGTCGGTTTTCTCTGAGGGGATAACATCAGTGCACCGGAAAGTCGATATCGTGACTCGTGTTTCCAAGGTAAGTCCTAATGAAAGCTAAATTAAAACTTAAAAATATTTTAGAGTATTTATGCATCTTTTTTACAATAAGTGAGGAACTTTAATCCTGCTTACTGGCTTTTTAGGAAATAAAGCTGTGCTAAATTTTTAGCTGCTGAAAAGAACAAAAGAAAGAGGGAAGTAGGAAAGTGAATTGAATGTGATGCCCCATGGAGTACATAATAATTTATTTGTATTTAAATGTAAGATTTTTATTACTTTGCCGATTAAGTAGTGTAACAGATAATCTTCATAAACTAAAAATTAAACATAAGACAAGCTTGGTACAGGGCCTTGCAAACTGCCTTTTATTTGCATGTCACTGTTGATGTCAATAGATGCTTGTCATGTTCATTAGCTTATTACTTTCCCATGGCACCTATTAATTTCTGTAACCCTGATACAGCAGAATTTTTAGTAGGAGACAAAGCTCTACCTAATACTTCCATACTATGAAGGACTAAGGACAAGATTTTTAAATTATAACAAATAAATTATGAAAAGTAGAACAAGGTGAAGATTGAGAGAGAAATTAAATAGTGGCCTGAAGGTCTAACATTCTAACCAGAAAAGTAGTTAATTTTTTTTTTTTCTAATTTGAAGATTAGTTTTTGATCAGGTTTGCTTTCACAGAGTACCCATCCTCTACCCTTTGGATTTCTTTGCAATAGAAGTAGTTGCTTGTTTTTTCCTTCCCAAAGGAGACATAAGTAAAGAATCAGTGTTGTACGAGATAGGGAAAGCCATATTGCATTCAGTTCACTTATGAGGAGTTCTCACTGAAACCATTTTATCCAGTGTATAAGGCTACATAGTTAAGAATTATGCCTATGGCGTCACATTGTCAACTGACAGATGTCGGTATGTAACTGAGAATAATTTACTAGTTCTGCACTATGTTTCCAGAACTATTTTCTGCTCTGAGTTATGTAATTCAGTTAGTCCTTAGCCCTCTTGTATCTGGATTAAGTATGGATCCAGGAATGTGAATTTCCAGACCCCTGAGAAGCAGACTGAGTGACAGGCTGAGTCTAACCTGGTGGCAGCAAAAACAGCACATCTCCATTTGACTGCGCATTGTGCAAACTCGTGATAAACCACCTCCATGTCTGTAAGACTTTTGAAGTCTTCTGAGGATGTTTAGAAATTTTACATTAATCTTTCTGTTATTGACTTAGTATTTGATACCATATAATTTGTTTCATATGCATTACATTAAACATAGTATCTTAGGGAGAGAGAGTCTTTAAAAAGTTTCTCTTGACATTTTGATTATTGTACCAGCTTCAGCTTCCCTTGCCTACCAAGGTTAAAACAGACAAGAAAAAAACTTTAACACAAATAAAAGGAATAAAATATTTTGTATTAGCAATTAGAATTTTTGTGTCAACCGAATTTACAGACCAGTATCCGTTTTCCAGGCTTTGCTGAGCATGAAAAGTGTAAAGGAAATTTTGGGTTTGATTCTGGCTTTTGGAAATTATATGAACGGAGGGAATAGGACCCGAGGTCAAGCTGATGGGTTTGGTTTGGAAATACTCCCGAAACTAAAGGATGTCAAAAGCAGAGTAAGTACTAACATTTGGTTAAAAGATAATTTTTCTGAATGGATTTTTTTTTATTGTTCCTTCATCTGTCAGAAGTTAATCTTTCATTTCTTACTATTCTTCCTTGAAAAAGCAAGGTGCTTTGTATAGTTTTCATTCTTTTTTCTCCTAGCGTTTCACCTCCTTCTCCTGCACATGTATGTTTCCTTAATACCTAATTTCTCCTGTTCAGTTCTACTAGGATAATTGCCTTATGTGAGAATTTTATTATGCTTTTATTAGCAGGGACTTAATAACAGTATGGTAGAGAGAAGTGAGAGAGCACAGACTGCTCAAGTCTTCTCCAGTAAATGTCCCTGTTCTTTTTTCATGCTCTTCTATGAAGGTCACTCTGTGTGAATAAAAACTCTTCAAAAATCAGCTTTAAAAAAAAAAATCAGTAATTGTTCATCGTAGTGTATACACTAACAAATCATGTTTAAAGGATCAAAGAGATGTCACACCCAACAAGATACTTTCAGTCTTTTTTTTTAATTGTCAGTTAAATGGATGTAGGACATGAAGTTTGAGTGGCATGCACGAGAAAATGCTCATAGATGGCAGTAAATTATTTTGTCAAAAATTGAGAAGCGCTAGCTGGTTTTCGATTAGTCATGCTAGGATCAAAGTCAGGCTCAAAGATTAGACACCTTCTGAGATGATATTACTTTGTTTCTTATTTCAGTAGGGCAGATGAAGGAGAGTTAGGTAATGTAGGCAATGGAAACACTGCTCGAAGTCGTTCTTTGCCAAAACATACCTAGACACCACATGGATATAGGAAGCAGCAAAGAATAGGAGATATTTTTCTGCTGATGTTGGTATAGACTTGGAGTGTGAAGAAAAAAAAATCTTTCATGCTCTTCTACTTTTCTTACGTGAAGTGCTTTCTTAACTACAAGCGATGTAGATTTTAAGTTTTTGTTCCCCATTATGCTTCATTTACACAGAATTGCATTTGTGAGACAGGCACTGTCAGCAAAACAGTATATCTATGGAGCATTTTGTTTTACTTGTGTATATCATCATTAACAAAGTGTAGAAACACATTTAATGACTTGTTCAATGAGCAACTGTTTTAATGAAAGCTTTTTTCCAAAAGATTTGAGTCCTTTGTCTCCTAAAGACATTGAGGTGCTGGAGCATGTCCAAAGATCAACAAAACTGATAGAGAGTCTGGAGCACAAGTCTTAAAAGGAGCAGTTCAGGAACAGTTTAGTGGGGTAGTTTAGCATGGAGAAAAGGATTCTCAGATGAAACCTTTTAACTCTCAACAACTCCCTGAAAGGAGGCTGTAACCACGTGGGGCTTGATGTCTTCTCCCAAGTTACAAGCAATAGAATGAGAGGAAGCAGCCTCAAGTTCTTTCAAGGGAAGTTTAGCTTGGATATTAGGAAAAATTTCTTCACTGAAAGGGCTATAAGACCTTGGAACAGGCTGCCCAGAGAGGTGGTGGAATCAACGACCCTGGAGGTGGCACTTGGGAATATAGTTTAGTGATGTACTTGGCAGTGCTGGATTTTCAGTTGGACTCAATGATCTTAAAGGTATTTTCCAACTGAAATGATTCTGTGATTCTAATTCTTACTTCCATCTTCACTGTGATGGTTCAGCTGTTCCATATAAGTACTTTTTTCCCAATTCTACTGCATGAACAAGACAGTACAAACAGCAGCTTAACTAGAACCAGGCCAACTTTCCCATTACTCAGGCGTTTGTTGGCTGGCTAGCCGTCTTGAAGAAAAATTTATAACTCAGCTATGCCTGCCTTTTCTCAGTAGAACTACTAGGTTTTGTGTCACTCTTTTATCTATCTATAAACTTCATAGAATATAATAATCTCTGGGACTTTCCAAAGAGGCTGAATTTAGCAAGCATGTTCCAAAATTATGCATTATGAAAAGGAGTAACTGATATAAAATATAACTGTGTAAGACTTGTTCCTTAGTGAGACAAGCTAAAAAATAATGTTATTTACAGTTTCCTGGTAGCCAGAATAAATATGTTATTAGTTTAGATTAGTCTTCAAAATGCATGAAACCTCAGAAGGTCCAGTTGCTACAGGCAGACATGAAACCTCAGAGATAATTGATAGTCTGTAATTGCAAAGGAGAAGAATGCAGGGTCTTGTACATTTGAATATTAAGGTATTCTTCCTTTGTCCCATTACTCTCTTCTTGTGAATTGCCAGCAAATACATCTTAACTGAGCTGAATTCCATGAGCTAAGGTAGAGAGCCAATGCTAAATACCTTTTATTTCACATAAAAGTCATTTATTGTCATATGAGCTTAGAAAGTTACTTTTATAGAGATTTTTTGACCCTCCAGTAATGGCTTCTAAAACTCTTAAACATGCAGGGTGGCTTTTTCTGCATGACAGCAGTGACTTACTTAGTTAAGAATTTTGCTGGTGTATGATACTAATAAAATATAATGCGCTGCAGATTCTCCTATAGACAAGGCAGCTCTGTACAGGAAGTCAGACATCGTTCACATACAAATGTTTGTTCTGATACCTGTCAATATAAAATATGAAAACACATCCAAAAAACTTCAAAGGCATTCCAGATATAATTCCCTATATCATAGTTCCTTTATATTGCTGAGTGTAATGTATAACTTTTCCTTAGTTCATCTGGCCCATGCTGACCCAGTGACATGTAACAAAATAAAATACTGTTTACAGTTGTGTGCAGGAACATGGAAATGGTGATTCCATAAAGTGAGAATTAAAATTCATATTTGTATGGTAACAGGGCATGACATATACTTCTTAGTTGAATACTACCTGATTTCGTATTTAGAATAAAATATGTAAAATATCTATGCCTTTTTCGGATCTTTCTTATAGATGATTGAGACTATAGGAATCAAGAAATTCTATTCACATTAATGTATCTGAGGTGACTGTGATATTTAGTTGATACTATGCTTAAGAGTAATATTATTGAATAATATTGTTATTTGAGTTAATATGATTATTCTTTAATGCCTTCTATTATTACATAAAATGTAGGGACAACCTCTCCCATGTATTCTTCTCTGCATGTATTTTTGCATGATATTTAAAACCAAAATAAAATCTGGATCTAGTAGTGGTACGATGAAGTCAACGTTGTAAAAGATCAATTTTTTTGGTCAGTAATGCTAAGGCTAAAAAATATTGTGAATCCTATTTCTCACAGCAATATAAAACAATAATCCATTTAATTTTAAATAGAGCACATTTTAACACATTGAATCAGTGTTAATCACACATCTTTAATTTCTCCTAGGATAATGGTATTAATCTTGTGGATTATGTCGTCATATATTACCTGCGCCATTGTGATAAGGTAAAGGATTTGCTCTATCAGTCTCTCCAAAGCTGGGTTTCTTTAAGAGATGGGAAAAGGGTTTGTAACAGCTTTATAGAAATCTGAACATAGTACCTCTGATGGGAAAATAAAATCCATTTCTTTTGCTTTCTTATAATAGTTGTGTACCTCTATAGGCATGAAATTTGCTATAAGTTTCAAGATAAGACTTTGGAAAATTTTATATTGGTTGTTGAGAGAACCACAGGCAATCAGCTGTGACTGTTGCAGTCTAGACAGGTGGTCATTCCACCCCTGTCTTATTATATCTGGGTGGCTGTAACATTGTAAAATTTCTTCTGATTTCATAATATTGGAAGGCAGAAGTATGATTTCTCTCTTAGGACAAAAAATGCGAGGACAGGTTGGTATTTTAAGATAGGTGAGTCAGCTGATGCGAGTGAAGTTAGGTGTTGAAATGCTGCTGTGAGTTACATTCTGTTGTATGTGATACTCCTCTGTGTATGCATTTATATATATTATATACATTCATTTATTAAATATATATATTTGGTATTGCCAATAGCCAAACTTACTGAGTGGGAAATTTTAACTATTGTATTTTAAATGAAACCATTGCTATTAATTGATTTTAACAATGATTTTTAACAATTTTAATTGATTTTTTTTCTTCTTTTTTTTAATTCTTACATAAGATTGTTGAATTGATGAGTTAGTAGTCATGAGATATGTAGATCTGTATCAGTATTCTTTCTTTAAGGTTTTTGGGTTTGTTTGTTTGTCTTTCTTTTTTCTTGTGTTGTCTGTTGTTGGTGGTTTTGTTGGTTTGGGATTTTTTTTGGAGATTTGAGTTTTTTTGCTTTCTAATTAATTTATTAAAATATTTCATTATTTTATATAAATATTTCTGCAAACTTCCCATTATACTGTAATTTTACGTCAGGGAATTTTGTGAAACAGTATCTCTTCCTTGGGAGGAAATAAACACAGTGTAATTATCATCCACTGCACTTTCTCCACCGAAATGCTCATATCTTTATAATACTAAAATTATTCTTTCCCCATTCACAAAAACATTAATTCTCCAACCTGTGAGTTTTCCTGTATTACAGACTGAAATCCATACAGCTATATGCATATTTCAAATTCAGTAATATATGCTTATACACAGCAATGTCATGTTAATGCTGTTTATACATACTTCTTAAAATTCCACTGGCGATATTGCATTGAACCTTGTAAAAGTTTTTTGTTGGTTGGTTTTCTGTTTGTTTTGTTTTGGTTTGTTTATGGGGAGTTTCTGCTGGTTTTGTTTGTTTATTTTTTTTATTCCTGATTCTTTTTTCTTACTGTGCCAAAAATAAGGTATATACTTAGGGGTTCCATACAGACTTTAACCCCTGTTATTTATTTAGCCACATAAGCATTCAACTGTGTATTTTTATCTGTGTAAACTGCTTCAGGAAATATATGAATAGGGTTTTCAATTTATACTTATAAAGTATGTGTGTTTTTAATGAATTGTGAGAGAGTGAAACCACAAACTTTTGGCATAAGATCCCTTCTTGCATTAAAATGGGGATTCCTGTTACTTTTTTTTAAGAAACTTCTAATCCCTTATCTAAACCTTTATTGACATAAAATTAACTGAAATATTGTGTGTTTAATGCTGTTACAAAGTTTAAATTGAGCACAGTTT
>VXBB01000563.1:299200-376608 GCA_013399915.1 Illadopsis cleaveri | reverse complement strand
TACTGAGTGGGAAATTTTAACTATTGTATTTTAAATGAAACCATTGCTATTAATTGATTTTAACAATGATTTTTAACAATTTTAATTGATTTTTTTTCTTCTTTTTTTTAATTCTTACATAAGATTGTTGAATTGATGAGTTAGTAGTCATGAGATATGTAGATCTGTATCAGTATTCTTTCTTTAAGGTTTTTGGGTTTGTTTGTTTGTCTTTCTTTTTTCTTGTGTTGTCTGTTGTTGNGTTTTGGTTTGGTTTGTTTGTGGGGAGTTTCTGCTGGTTTTGTTTGTTTATTTTTTTTATTCCTGATTCTTTTTTCTTACTGTGCCAAAAATAAGGTATATACTTAGGGGTTCCATACAGACTTTAACCCCTGTTATTTATTTAGCCACATAAGCATTCAACTGTGTATTTTTATCTGTGTAAACTGCTTCAGGAAATATATGAATAGGGTTTTCAATTTATACTTATAAAGTATGTGTGTTTTTAATGAATTGTGAGAGAGTGAAACCACAAACTTTTGGCATAAGATCCCTTCTTGCATTAAAATGGGGATTCCTGTTACTTTTTTTTAAGAAACTTCTAATCCCTTATCTAAACCTTTATTGACATAAAATTAACTGAAATATTGTGTGTTTAATGCTGTTACAAAGTTTAAATTGAGCACAGTTTACTTTACAACATCTAAAAGGAAGTTTCACTACTCAAAATGGTCAGTATTAAGTCTTAAATGAGATGTTGTTTTAGCAACAATGATTCAAAATATGTTATTTTTGTAATTTTAAAACTGTTTCATAGATGAGAATTTTTTTCAAAAAGCTATTTATTTCACTGGAAATGCATTCAATTTTCATATTGGCCTTTTTGTTTGTTTGTTTGTTTAGGAAGCAGGAACAGACAAGAGTACTTTTCCTTTACCAGAACCACAGGATTTTTTCCAGGCCTCCCAAGTTAAATTTGAAGACCTAATAAAAGACTTAAGGAAACTGAAGAGAGATCTAGAAGGTAACTGGGAACTTTCACATTTATTCTGCTAACAACAAAGTGCCATTTAAAATGTGATCTTTATGAGGTTTTCTTATTGCTAATTAGGTTTATAGTGTTGATTCATTTAGAGTTTTTACACTGTGGCACAAATTACTCACATAAATTAGAAAGGAAAAAAAATTAACTCATGACTTAATAAAAATGAAAGTAGAGATCCTGAAAAGTAATTTTCCCTTTTATAATCGAAAGGCCCCTGAAGAAATCTTTCTGAATATTTCTTTAGTTATGTGTGAATTTTTCTCTGGCTTCTCCAGAACTATGTGTTTAACTGTAGATATCTGTTAGCTCCGTAACATAAATACTTTCTTCAGTACTTGTATAACAACAATTTAAAAACTACAAGAAAGAGTTGGATACTATTAATGTAGAAATAAAACACAGCTTGCCAAGGCAGAGCGAAGGGAAATTGAAAGCTCCAGTTCAAAATATTTTCACCCTGGGACATAAAGTAAACATTTAAAAATGTTTATTATAAAGAGGGGCTCAGAAACCCAACTCATCTATCAATCAAGGTACTCAGTGGAAATAAAGTAGGAAGGGTTGTTCTCTTAAGTATTCCAAGCAGTTTCTTTTTTGTTTTGTGCTGCATGCAATTTTCTAAAATAAATTCAGCAAATGATGACTGAATATTTTAAGCCTTTTTCTTGTTATAGAAAAGCTTGTACTTTACTGAAGGGAGTTCTATGTGGAAGATGGGGTTTAGGAAGAGAATCTGCATAAAAACATATAAAAACTTTTACATTTAGATTTACATGTTTGCACCAGAATGGAAGAGTCCTTTTATAATAAGAGTTGAACAAGATAATTGTTCTCAAATTTTTTCAATATAAGGCGCTGAAAACCGTTGCAAAATAGTTTATCCTTACAGTGAGGGATTGCTGGATTAGGTCAGGTCACTGCCATCCTTAGGATAATTTCAAAGGTTAATAGTGGTAGGAAAGTATCAGTTGTTGTTTGTTCGACCCGGGCATAAGTGAGTGCTCTATCTCCTCTCATCGCTTGGCCCTGTAAGCCCCTTGGCCTGCCCTCTTTTGGGCTAGTTTTTGCAGAAACATGATCTGTGTTTGATCTTGTACTTTTTCAGCATGTAGTCCTGCTGTCATACATCTTAGTCGTGCAGGATCTGCATTGAGGCTGGGACATTCACATCATATTTATTCTACCTTCTAAAGGCACAAACAGCAAGTAGGGAAAGCTAAAATCTTCCAAAATAAAAACTTCAGCTTTCTTGTAACCACTGGTTTCTGTTTGCTAAACCAAATTTTTGTAGGTATTTATAGCAGATCTAGAAAAATTGTTATCTTGAGGTTGTTTTCATAATTCTTTGTAAAGGTGTGTGTTAAAGCCAGCCAAAGCAATTAACATACAAAGTTAATGACAGCAAAGATGTGAAACCAAAAAGGTTGTGGAAATGTTTTCAGATGTTGGTATTTTATCACTTAGAAATATGCAACAGATTCTGACAAGCATTCCTGTGATTATTTCTCTTACATTTAAACAAAGAAACAATCACTTATATAAGAATGTACCTTTTTTCAAATATTCCCTTTCAAAGTTTTTTCTTCAGTTAATGCTCTAGTTAATTTTTAAATCAGAATTTTAATTGAAGAGGTTATAATTTTAACACGTACAACAAAGATTTGATGAGTCTCTGTAGTTTATTGTAGCCATTAAAAAGTTGTGGCTTCTGGCAGAATACCAGTGAAATTCTAAAGCTGAAACAGATGTGAGTAGCAGAAACCAAGTCCAGAGAAGCGTCAGGCCCAGCTATCCAGACAGGCGCGGCCCTTCAGATGTAAATAATTTGAACAATATTAACTGGGGCTGCCTGTGTTATAGGGTACATTGGATTTGTTTCACAGTTTGTTGGCTAAGGTAGTCTCGAGCAGATTACCTTGGAAGTGGGGTGAGACAAAGGTAGTAAATGGAAGAGAGGTTTTCATTGTGTCATTAGGGAATGAACTGATGCTCCTGTTAGTGACTTCCCTTTTTTCTAAGATTTTTAAGGAATGATTAAAAAAAATAAACATATCACTTCTTGCAACTGAAATAGCAATTTCGGTAGTTACTTTTCATATGAGTTGTCATTTAGTATTTAAAAATATATTTGACTAGTTTATCAAGGCATTCATTTATGTTTCTAACATGGATATTAATATAGGAAAGATGGAGTTATCATGAGTGTCGTGTCTTATAAACCTAATGGTATAAACTTCTGATTTGAAATACCTAGACACTGTGGAACCAAAAGTTTAAATCTAGATGGATTACAAACCCTTTCATCCTTTTCAGATAAACAGATTGAGTTCCATACAATTTGCTATTTTTAAATCTTTCAGATTAGACTTTAAAGGTACAGGCTAACTTTCCTCTGAAGGGATTAGACTGAAGTTAGACTCAAGAATTCAAAAGGTTTTTGGAGAACCTTAATCCAACAGGTTTTTAAAACATATCCCTGAACAAACTTTTAATCATGAGTGGTTTAGGTTAAAAAGAATAAGAAACAAAAATACGCATTTAATATAGGTTTTAATGGGAAAAAAGTGAATATTAGGTGGTAACATGAAAATTTTAGGGTGAAATCTGGTTCCATTCTAACATCCAACTAGAAAGAAATTTCTGTAAACTCAGGTTTTCACTCCACATCTGTTGGTGTATTTCCAAGTTTTTCAAATATTGCACAGTATCATAAGCAGATACATTTATTCATTTGACGTGCTAGTTAATCCGTAGAGTTATGCAAAGAAAAGGTTTTGCTTTGCTTAAGATTGTAAGACATCTTATTCCTTGTCTAGGGCAATGAATGATTCCCACATTTTTCTTTCTCTGTGACTGAACATGATTTACCTTCTAATTTGGACAATAGCACTTGGTATTCTTGAAATTGGTAGTCTTCTGGAATAAGCACAGAATGTTTTAAATGTGTAGTCATAAAAAGATTTTCAGAAAGGAAGCCACTTTACCGAAGTTTGATAGACTAGTATAAGTTTTACCATGAATCCTTTTATTAATCTATGTCCAAAGTTGAACAATTTTAAATAAATTAGTTGCCCTGTAGATTGTTTCCATCTGTCATACTCATTCCTCTTCTTTGCAATACAGTACATAAAATTTTAAAATTTTGTGCTACTCTGTTCCTCAAAGGAAAGCAATATTAGATGCCTCATGTAATATAATGTAATGTTCATTATATCTTTTTCTGTACTCTTGCCCTTAACAAATGAAAGAGCAAAGATAGTTAATGAATTGTTAAAAATGGAAACCAAGGTAGGTTGCACCTACACTGCTCTCATTCAGTGTTTCTTCAGGTAGCTATGTATCACATTCTATTGCAAAGCAGGGAAGAGAATTTAGAAATAAGAAATGGATGGAAATTGAAAAGAGTCACTCATTCTCGATGCTTTCAGCAACTATTACTTTAAGTAGAGTCAAGGAAGAAACTGCAAAAAGAAAAATAGAGTTCATGCAGACTAAAACTCTGATTCTCCAAATTTAAAGTATTGAAAAACATCTGAATTTATCAAGGATTGGAAGGGAACATATTTATCAATAGGAAAACATATAAAGGCAGAAAAGTTTAATTGGTATTATTCCAAGAAGTTAATTTAGAATTCCTAAATGTCTTTTCCCATCAGAGTCCTCAAACTGAGTCAAAGAGTTTTGTGACAAAATGTCCCCTAATTAATTATAGCCTGATTTTGTTCTAGAGATTAATTAATGATTTCAATTAATAGATGGAGGTAATTTCTGGTTTTGTTGGATTTCTATGTATACATAGATTGAGAACTTAATTTAATGGATTATCATTTATTCAGGTGGAATTATATATTTAGTTCATACATAATACAGCCTTTGGTAAAGTCTATTCTGTGAACTAGAGCTTTAGTATAATCATGATACAGTATTAATCAATAGTGCAAGGATTACAGTCTTGAAGGGTGTCTGTTGTTTGATTTGCTTGATAGGCAGTAAGTTTACTGGATCACATCAAGAAAATTGTAAGTATTATATCAATTTTGAGTATTAACTCTAAATAATTTGTAGGATCAATAGCTATGTATTGATAAAAAATTATTGCTTATCATTACAGGAAGATAGTATTCCGAAAAGTATCAAACACACTCTTCTAAAATATTTTCAACCAATTGATGCCTTAGTCTAATTTAAATTAAATGTTTTAAGTCAATTTAAAAGAGGGGCTTAAATGTCTGAGTAACATATATATTGAAAAATCTTCCCAACAGGAGCAGAGAAGTTGTATGATAATTTACAGGACGTACTTACTTTAATTTTCTTTATGTTAGTTATATGTTCTTTGAAATTTTGGAAGTGCAGGCAAGTGTAAATTTGAATTGTGTAGTGGAACATGAGGAGCCAAATAGGTGCATGTGTTATTTCTCTAGGTAATAGCATAAAAGAGGCATGTTGTTTTGTATGTGGTTTCATTGTTTTCCCACAGTCCAGGATTTACATTATCTATTTTGAGGCAATGCAAAATGGTGAAAGGAAATGAGCAAAGGATGGCTTTGAACAGAAAAAGGATTTTTTTGCAAGAGTTGGCACTCTTCATTCTCAGTGTTTTCTGACCACTTTTTGAATAGTCTCTTGCCTCAGCAGGTTGAGATGTATTTCAGTTTGTTTTGATTTAGAAAGATCCAACACAAGCATTTAAAATGCATTTTCTATACCTGCATTGGATTTTATTTTACAATAAAGCTAACTTTTTTCTAGTGTTACACGGTAACGTTCTTATCTGAATACATGTAGTATAAATTTTTCTAAGTGGATAATTTCTTAAAATTTCATTGATTTTTAGGTTTTGATAAAAAAGGATAGTATGTAATGGTTTAAATGGTTTAAGCATTCAGATGTATAATAGAGAAGAAAAGCAATTATGTTTTTGAAGAGTTTACTTCCTGAAAGCAGATGTCTGCATGTGTGCATAAAGGCACAGGGAGAAAGCTTTCAGTTGGTTAAACAATGGCATGCTGGGTTTTTTTGGTTTTTCTTTTTTTTTTGTCCTTTGGCTAAAGAATTCTCGGAAATTTCTTGTTAAAAATCATTCTGCAAATGTTAGGATTCTAAAATGAATCTGGGAAATACCACATTTATGATTTTCTGTGCACTTTTTTTTGTGCCCTTTTAAATAAATAAATATGTGTGTATGTTAAGCATTAGATACGTAACTATGAAGGATACATCTGGGAGCAGGTAGTGTACATCTGGGAACAGGAGGAGTACTGTCCCTATCAATGTGTATGATGGATAATGAATTATGTAGTTTGGAGAGTGTTAAATAGTAGTGTTGGGGGGAACCATGACTTCATATTTATGGACCTCATCAGCTTTTCCTCTTTGTGGAAGTATGCAGTAAAAGACAGGACAGATTTCTGCTAGAATGGAGAGTCATATATCAAAGATTGAAAGCGCATTAGTTCAGACCATGGGGTACAAATTAGTAATAGTGGGGCTAATTAGCACTTAGAGAAGTGTTCTTGCTAATACTGCAAGTAGTTTATGAATTCACATGATCTTAAATCTAAGCTGAATGCTCCAGCTGAACCAAACTTCTACCAGCTTGGTAGAAGAATTAATTAGGTCCAACTTTATGATCTGTCTTCCACAGAAAATCAGAGATCCAGCAGTAGAGAGGAAAATAGCAGATCACTTCTCTGGCTTCTACAGTTTCAGCTCATAAATCGTTTCAGCCATTGCCCAATTCTCTTATATCTGATCCCTCATTCAGTACAATAAGTGATAAAATGTTTGAGTATTTGAAAGGTCCTTTTTTTCTTAGCACAGTAAAAATTTTAGTTCATCTGATGAAAATGTTATTCTTGCTTCTGAAAAAATGTTGTCTCCCTCTCAATTACCCAGACAAGACTCTTCAGTTTCAAAATATTCTTTTTTTCTACTGTTCAGAGCGAAGGGAAATGTTACAGTTTCTCAGCAGATTCTGCTAGTACAGAGTTCTACACTCTTGACAGATCTTAATGACGTGTGGAGTTCTGTATGTTTGGATCTTGACACTTAACAAAAAATTTCTACTAATCATGTGCGCTGGAATCACTTAAAGGAATCTTTCAAAGACTTGACTGGAAAATTATAAGGCTTTAGTCATTATGATCATTTATATGTACTGTTCAGTCCCTTGCAATGTGCTTTTCTGCTGAACAGTGCCCTGAATGTAAACTACTGTTTCAGAAGAAGTACATTAAGCAGAGGCTCAGATATGTTGCTATGGTGTGAAAAATATTTAGTTTTTCTGGCAGTCTTTCTTCATTTTGCTAAATGTATTCTTGAGAAACAATTTTAACAGAAAGGTTTTTAAATGATTTGTATAAAAAGTTGATGCACTTTCAGCAAACAAGGAGGTAAAAAAGTTTGGTTTAGGTTAGTTGAAATAATATAGGCCTGAAAGTTCCTCTGTGTGCCATCACTAACTGTAAAAGTTAGTCATGATGTCAAGATGTCTGACTCCTTCAGAATGGGTGAACTTTACAGAGTGTTTTGTATGCCACTAATTAAATTATTTCACTTTCCACATCTTAGGATGTATCACTGAAACGTTTTTTCTGTCTCATTTATACATGACAGCTAGAGCACCTAAACAGATAGTTGTTTCTGTGTGTCATGAGGAAATGTGTTTCAGACAAAGACTGGACTTTTTGCTTACTATCTTCTATCCTCTGAAATTATTTTTTTAAGAAAAAGGAATTATTAATGTGTGAAGAAAATAACTGTATATAGAAGCACTTTTCTTCTTTTAAATTAGCCGAAAATATCTTCACAGAACAGTAGCTATACAAGGAATTAGTAGGTTAGAATGTTTATTTAGTTTTATGTGTGCTAACACTTCTTTGCATTAAATTTTTGACCTTTATTTAAGGCAATAAACTAAGCTTGAGAGCAGAGTGCTACCACAGTCTGATGCCCTTTTACGCTTTTCTCAGGTAGTTTTGTCTTAGAAAACTTCCCACCCCACTTCACGGCATTTCCATCTCTGCTTTCTTCAAAGGCTTCTGTATCAGTCAGCCCTGCTCTGGTTTTGGTGACAGTGCCTCAACATTTGTGCATTCTATTATTGACGTGTACTGATTATCAATATGTGTCCAAAAAGGCAAATAAAATACTGTCTCTGAAACTTTTCTGAGTCAGTAGCAGCATAGCCTCTTGCCGTTGAAGTTAGAATTCTTACCATGCTCCCACGGAATCAAGATGAATCTCTTCCCTTCTGTACATTATTTAAAATTCTAGTAGAAAAGAAAATTTATGTGCAAGTTTATACATAAGTGCAGAAGCTCTAGATAGTGCAAAATGCCTTCAATTAATATCATGTGAACAGCTCCACTAAGTAGGTACCTAAGTGCATGTAATAACAGAAGACTATAACCAACCCTGAAGCAGTGTCCAGTGGGTAAACATGCATCTCCACCAGTAACTATTTGTTTAGCTTGAAAAGTTGTTTCCAAGCAAAAAAATTAATAAAGCAAAAACCAAAGTAACTACATCATGAGAAAATTTTATAGCACTTGCTGAATAATACAAAAGTATGAATTTTATTGGATGTTTATTAGGTTTTTATTTAGGCCTGTAGATTCCAATAGTGTAACAGGTTTCTGCACTGTAAAAGATCACGGATTCTCTCATACAGAAACTTGGGGTTATTTAGCACTACACTGACTTCATTTGCAGTATGATTTGAAATGTGCTTCGAAACAGAAAGAGTTCTAAAAAAGAATTATCAAATAGTAATCCTTCTGTCAAAGATATGCTTGCATTGTAGCAAAAGAGCAAGCCTGGCAGTATAACCTGCCGTACTCTGAGCAGACAAGGGTGGGGGAGTTTTAGCAGCTTCCACAGAGGCATAACTCATAGGGGATAGTGTCAGTGACAGGTTTATAGGAATTCATGGTGTTCATACTTGGTTTTGCTGTCAGGCTGATTCCTGTAAATGCTACTGGTGGGTTCTGGTGAGTAAATAGTTAGTAATTTACTGTTATCAACTTTAAACTATTTCTGGTTTTGCGTTTACTTTAAAAATGGTGCTTAAAAAATTCCAAATTATGTCTGATTGACACAGAAATGCTCTTTACGTGAAAGTTTGTTTATGGGCCATGATTCTTTGACAGATTTACAAGTGTCTGTGGAGTTTTAAGACTGTTGCCCAATAGGCATTAAGTGAGAGACATTCTCTTTTGTAAATATTTTCACTTATATTGGGGATTTTTGAAGAACTTTTTGAGCCAAGTACTGCATTAAATCTGAAGACAGTGGCAAACTGATAATCAGCAGTTTCCAGCTTTGTTTTAATGTTTTGCTAATGCTTTCCATTTCTGTGGCCAAGATTTGTAGTGGGTGAAGAATGATGTACATCCAACAATTTGTAAGGACTTTCAAATACTTTTGCACACTTGTATTTTCCTTTTTTTTTTTTTGGTTGCAATAGCTCATTTAGAAATAAACAATTTTCAAAGTAGCATATTACATTCAATTTCACTAACATACTGCTCATACCAAGGAAAAGAACCAAAAGTTTGTTACATTAGTGGAGAATTAGCATCTGTTTGAACTCAGTAATGCTGAAACAGGTTTTTTTTGTTTTCCCAAATGATCATGTTGAAATGAGATGGTGAGAGGTGAAGTGTATGTGTGGTGTGATAGCTGTCATCTTCCTCAGAATTCCCTTGAATTCCTCAGAATTTCAGAAAGATATTTTTTCAGAAAGCAGCTTTTCAGTATGTATTTAAAGGAAGGAATGCATAATAGGATCCTTTGCCTCCAAAATCATTCTAATAAAAACTTTGCTGAAGTAATTTTCTTTCAAATAGGAAAAGTTTTGTACTGTAGTGAATATGAAAACGAAGTATAAAGAATAGATGTAAGATTCCCTCCTGTTATGGTATTTTTAGCAGGAAAAATCAAAGCAATTTATGGAACTAGACTTTCCAGTTTTAGGGGGTTTTTTAATATAATGTTTGGCATGGCATTTTTAACATTAAGTTTCAAGTAAATAAAAAACCAACTAAACAAAAAACCTTGTATAACAGGAAATTTACTGAATGCTAGTTACCAGAAACGTTTTTATTAGGTTGTGTAGAACTGAGGTAGATCATACAGTTGTATGGTGGACTTCCACCATTACAAAAGCAGCTTGACAAAGTCCACCTAACTTTAATATGTATCATTACAAGTGCCATTTTAATCAAAAACTTCACATTAATTGTGTCATTAAATGCTTTTTCCTCTTCAAAATATGTCTTTATGTGTATCTGATTCGTGACTCCTTTGAACGCACTTCCATCATTCCTTGCCATATCTATCACCAAGCAAATTCAGCCATGTTCTAAGGTTCTTCAGCCTAAAAGATCTCTTTTTCAAGCTTTAAAGTAGTGAATTTGCCAGTGTTTACTTGACTTCTTCTGTGTTTTTCAATGTCATTGTCTCAAGATCACTTTAAGCATTTGAAACTGATATCTCATCTCATTTGCCCTCATCTTAAACTTTTAAGGGTTTTAATCAGCATCCTGATTCACTTATTCTATGCCATCTGTCCCATTTTTCTTCATTTCTGTGCCTTCCTTCTTACTGTTCCTCTCTCCTGATTACAAATATTGATCTCCTTGTTACAGGTGTTAGGATTCTTCTTGAGAATTCACTATCCAAATCCTTTTTTTTTTCTATATGCTCTATGTGTTGGTACTTCTTATCCAGATTTTCCTGTAGTTTTTGTCATCTGATTAAGGTTAATGTTAATAATCTCAATTTCTTAAAAAAATAACTTAAGGTGGTTTATATGTGCTTTCTTTTTACTTCAGAAACAGTTCATCCTAGTCTTGGTCACTTACATACATGGGACCTACCTGAGTAACCTTTCTAAATCTTGTGTTTTTAGAGCTTGTAGGAAGCATCCAGGAAGCTTCCAATGCTTCAGATGATGCCTTAGCCACACCATATGTTTGGGAAAATGCCTTTCTAGAGTATATTAGAGTGTATTTACATACTACTGTACCTACAAGGTTATTAGTCACAGAAATTTAATTCTGTATAGATTTATATATATTTATGTGAGAGTATTATAAAAGAAATATACTGGTTTGCAGTTGTTGCACCCTTACATGACTGTAAGAACCATGGACATTTACTGTGTTTCAAATGTCTGAACATACTGTGTGTACTGTATTACTTCTACAGTTTCACCATTTTCTATTTATCCAAAATAATTTCTAAATATTCCCTCATGATTTTCTGTAGATTTGTTTAAACAAAAAAAAATAACACAAACCTGTGTGTTGACTCTGTTACTCATTTGAAAGGTTTGTCATATGCTGCCAGTCCCAAGCCTATAGATTAAAGATACTTAGACCGCAGCCCAGGCCATTTTACGCAAGCTGCATGAGTTGTGGAGGGTTGCTAAACTGAAATATACTCTTAGGTGGGAATGGGCATTTTTCAGTATTTTTCTACAGGAATTGTCCAAATGTGTTTCTGCTCTCAATTAATTGAAAAGCTGTGGTTCTTTTCAGTACATCCTGATGGTCCAAGGGTATTATAAGCACACTACTTGCAGAGTAAAATGTATGCATCTAATTTCAACCTTTCATTTACTTTTTACACTACATTGCAAATTTAAATAATGTGACATTTTAATTACACAGGCTCAACTTCTAATTCCACAGTTTTACATTAATTTTTGTTTAATGGTGGTAGCAATATGGTGTGAATACAGTTCATGCAGCCAAACTGTACGTCTTAGGTTTAACTCCAAAATAAGTTTCCATCTAAGTTTAGCTTCTTGGGAATGAAAAGTTGTGGAAGGAAAATCTTGTAGTGGTTCATAAATTCAGTTTCTAAATGGAAAGTAATTTCATTTTGATTTCTGCCTCCCATCATCTTTAATGTGGAATAGTGGAATGCACCAAGTTTGCTAGAAGTTCTAGGCCTGTTAAAATTCATTGGCAAAAAAACCTGAAGTTTTTCAGAAATTGGCAGGGTTCTTAAAATAGCAGATAGATTAAACAGTAAATGCATTGCACTTAAATGTAAGTTAACTTTCTTACATACTCCAACTGTTTCATATAATGGTCTGGGGATGGAATACTTAAGTAATGCTGAATTTCTGCATCTGTTTCAGGAAAAATGGTTGAGTGGGAGATGCCTGGCACTGATTGATTAAAATCAATCCAGATACAAGGCATCCTCCATTCACCACAGAAACAGACCTTAAAGCTTTAAGTATACCATCTAGAATTAGTGTGTGAGGCAGGCTGTGTTAGTAGCAAGCCCTAGCACACTGCAGGAGTTTTAGAACAAATTTTTTACTGAAAAGAAATTCTACTTTTTAAACACGTCCAGAATTTTTATTTAGTATACTAGTGTGTATATATATATATATAGCTAGTAATACTAGCTAGACTAGTATTTGTATTTTTATTTTAATGTAATTGCTGAATTCCTTAGAGCTTATTTATTACCTCTAAAGTAAGTTCAGGTGACAAATTTAGATGTAGGCTCCTATGGTGCTGAAATCTACTTCTGGTACATTACTATTGTCATAAATGTGTTTCTTCTTTTTGTAGCATCTGAAAAGCAGATGAAGTTAGTTTGCAGAGAGTCTTCTGAAGAACATCTCCAGCCCTTCAAGGAGAAATTAGAGGGATTCTTCCAGAAAGGTAACCACATCTGAAAAAAGAAACTTACTGCCAAATAGTGTAGTGGTTTATAAAGTTATGCATAATGTAAGCTGCATTAAGTATGTTTTCTCTGAAAATTCCTGTGGATTATGTTCCTAATGGGCCTAATACATGTTCATATATGTTGATATATGTTATACAGATCTTAGATGTCACTTGTCAAAGATAATCACTCCCTTGGTCTCACCCATTTCCTATTGGTTATTTTGTGCTTTGTTCTTTATTATTATTTGTAGGCAAAATGAAAAATATATTCATCACATACCAAATTTATCAGAGGGAATATAAAACTTCAAAGACTTAAAAAAGACAAGAGTGAAAGACACTCTTTTAGAGAAGGTCCACATATATACATCGTCTTTTCTCCCTAGTGTGAGCTTATGAACTGACTTACTCATATTTTAAGATTTTTGTCTTGTGTGAGACAGTAATAAGCATTAAAAAAGTGATTTACCAGGTTAGAGTCTGGAGACAGTGGGTGAAAACCAAGGTACAATTAGGTCATCAGCTGAAGACAGTGTAAATGCAGGTTGCTGTTGAAAACAAGAGTCCTGCTCCTTCCTGTTTCCCATACTGTGTTCCCCATCACCTGCTTCTGCCAGCACGATTGCTTCTGGAGCTGTGGGAAATGTATACAGGAAGAGACTTTACCCCCTCTCCTTGTACAAGTACAGTCTTTCTGGGTAAACAAAACAAATTCTGTATTTTTGAGAGAGATACTAGAATTGTTAAGAATTTAATTGTATTTCTCATAGAAATGGTGAACAGTTTAACAATTTACTATTTGAGAAGTCAGTTGAACTATCTGAATCTGCTCATCCAGACAGAGTATTAGTGATCATTCAGATTATTGGAATAATTTATTAATTAGCCTAATCCTTTTTATAAAGATTGTCCTAATGTCTTTTTAATAACTTTGTTTCATGAGGCTGTCTTGTGTAAATACCTTGACAAGTGAAAACAGGCTGTTTCAAAAGCAACTGTTAAATTGTACTGGTAAATAAGCTAATATTTTCCTTTAGCCTTTTCCCAGGCCATGGAGTTCAATGGATATACTTATTTAATTTTTTTTTTATGTGCAAGTGTATTTGGACAGTATTTAAGCAGCAGATTCCTTGCCACAGAACTTTAAAAACAAAAAATGTAATAGAAATCTTGATGTCTCTGCAAGACAGTTTCATCATCTTTCTAATGTTTTTAATTGGAAATTTTCACTTACAGTTCAACAATAACATCAAGATTGAATTAGTACTATATATATATATATATTTCTACAGAACCATTATGATCTCCAGCATGTTTCTTGATCTAGCTTACCGAAGTGTTGTAATAATTCAATAATACAAGGTCTTGCCAGGATCCTAGCCTGGTGTCTTCCACAATCATATCACAGATTCTGTAATTCTTACTACACCCTGGATCCCATGAGGGCTGGTGTGGTTCATGCAGTTGGCAGCTTAGCACCACACAGCTGTTTGCTTGCTGCACCTCCATGGGGAGGCAAAGAGGGGGTGGAAGGGTGAATGAAGGAAAACTAATGAATTGAAATACGGACAATTTAAACAATTTTAGCAAAAGCTGTGCGAACAAGCAATGCAAAATACAGAATTCAGTTATCTCCTTCCCATCAGTGAGCAGGTGTTCAGCCATTTCTTAGAATCATTAAAGCTGGAAGAGACTTCTTAAAAATTATCAAATCCAGCCATTAACCGAAGGTTTCCAGTTTTGTCGCTAAACTATGTCCCTAAGCACAACATCTACGCTCTTTTTGAACTCTTCCAGAGATGGTTATTCCACGACTCTCCTGGGTAGCCTGTTTCAATACTTGATTACCCTTTCAGTGAAGAAAAATTTTACCCAGCATCAATCTGAACCTCTCCTGACACATTTGTCCTATCACTTGTTACCTGAGGGAAGAGACTGACCCCCTTGTTGCTTTGCTCTCTGGGAGCTGTAGAGACTGGTCAGGCCCCTCCTGACCCTCCCTGTCCCCAGGCTAAACATCCTCAGCTCCCTCAGCTGCTGCTCTTCAGACTTGTGCTGTAGCTCTGCTGCCCTTCCCTGGACATGCACCATCACCTCAGTTGTGTGAGGGGCCTAAAACTGAACACAGGATTCAGGGTGTGGCCTCACCAGTGCCAAATACAGTGGATTTTATCACTTTCCTAGTCCTGTTGGGCATAGTATTTCTAAGTTCCATTTAGAACTCACATTTCTAAATTTCACATTACGAGGAAATCAGGATTTTATCACACATAACCACGGCTTGGGACAAGCATCAAAACACTGAACTTCTCCCCTGCTTCCTTGTTCTTTTCATCGATTTATTTGAGCGTGATGTCATGTGGTATGAGTTATCCCTTTGATTGATTCAGCTTGGCCCCTCCCAGCTTCTTGTTCATCCCCAGCCTACTTTCTGAACATCAACATTAGAAACAGAGAAGGCCTGAATGCTGTGCAGGACTGTTCAGCAACAGCTAAAACATGAAAGTGTTATCAGCATTGTTTTGGTCACAAATCCAATCCAGTCCAATGACCATAGGAGTTCCTTAGCACCACGGTTCGCCTGTGACAAAAGTTAGCTCCACCCCAGCTAAAACTAGCAGAAGGAATCATATCAAAACAATCTTAAAAAATAAAGACAACCCAGTACCTGGTTTCTCCTGCAGTGCTGAGCTACCCTTTTTATTGTACTCTGCTTTCTTATGCGTGGAATATTATAAAAATACCCAGTTGATCTTAGAAGAAGACTAGTTCTGCTTTAGATAAAATTGCAGTTTAAATTGTGCATTATCATTTCAAATAGAGAAACATATTCTTCTAAATATTTTCCCTCTTTATGCCTATTGATTGCCTAGTGAAAATTGACACCTATTTATCTTTGTCAGTGTGACAGAAAATTTCATCCTTATGTGTGTGAATAATGTAAATATTTTTTTTAAGAAGAGAGAGAGCGTACATTCCTGCATGCTATTCTGGGACAGTAAGTTCTATATATTATATTTATTGGACACTTTTTTAGTGAGGTCTTTTGTATACTAGAAAGAGCAAGACCACCTGGATTACTCACTTGTCCACTTTTTCTTATGTTCCCTTATTCTTCTTTTGCTTTATAATGTTATGCTTTATAATGTTATGCTTTATGGTATCTAATCCGACACGCTTAATTTTGTATAATTTACCTTCTTATCTTTTGACATCTTATTCTTCCTTATTCTGAGATGAGTTTTCAGTAGATTGTCATATTCTGTAATGATTGACTCTATTTTTCTGTCAGTCACGTGATTGATTTGAATCCCTATAATAGTGGATGGTACATTCTGTGGCATTAGAATGGAAATCTTGTAAAATTCCACACTGAAGATAGGGAAAAATAACACAGAAACCCATCTTGATTTATGGCACTAGAATAGGCATTGGGCAAATGTCATGGTCAGAGGTCTCTGCAAACTCAGCTGCTTCTCTGAAATTAGGAGTTAGGTGATAATACTGAGCATCCAATAAGCATCTGGTTTTCGTTTTGTTTGTTTAAAAAAGAGTTGTTACTGGTTTAAGCAAATGTAAGAAAAAATTGTCTGTTATCTTTCTGCCAGCTCACAGCAAGTATCCCAATGCTATCCAAGTATCAGATGCTTTTCTGAAACTTCTGGCTTGAAAATAAGGCTGGAACTCATATATATTGAGGTTTTTCCCACACGCAAAATTCCCATCATTTCTAGTCAATGTGAAGTTTGAAATACTGTAAAAAAAAAAAAAAACCTGATTTGCTTATACTGAAGTGTTTACATTTCCTAATTATAATTAATACCAATTAAATCTAATACTTGCTGTGTTGTAACAAAAAACACTGAGAGTGTTATGGAGACTGACATTCTAAAATGCTAGAGGGGATAAACTGTACTTCTGCTGATGTCAGTGCTGGTTTGTGTAACTGGATGTAATGTAGCCCAGTGCCTTCAGAAGGGAATTAGGTGCCAGAAGCTTTGGGTTCTATTCCCAGCTTAGCTACTTTATATGTGATGCAAGCAGTTGGTTAATATCCTTTTCAGAGTGCCCCTCTTTTCTGGTACACAGAATGTTAAATAATGATTCTTGCTGGTTTTTGTAGTGAAAGATAATCTTTGTCAAGTACTTAGTGAATCCCACATGAAAGACATCTTGTGTAAACTGTCTTAATGCTTCACTAGTTGTATTTGATATGCCTGTGCTTTTTGGAAAAGGCCTAGATTATTCTCGAAGTTGAAATAATCTTTAGTAAATCTAATTATGTGCTACAAATTACAGTAGTTTTCCTATAGTATGGAGACCTACTAATTATTATAAATTAATATTCAATTACTGTATTTCCATTGAAATTACTGTATGGAGTGGTTAACAATATGTTCATAATTATTTTTCGTTTAAATGGCCATGATATTCAAGAAGGCCTTTGAAAGTATGAAATAATGTGTGGTCTGGAATGTTCTTTAATTCATTAAATTCTTGCTCAGAATTTCTTAGAAGAAAACTCCTCTTTTGATATGAAACTCCCACCAAAAAAATCAGAATACTTAGATGACTATGAGAAAGATACAAAACCTCTATTTTGAAAAGGAGAAAAAAAGATTTTGGTTACTCCAACTGTGCAGCTCACTAGAAGAGCCATTAACCATTGGTGTTTTCCATAGTGTTTCTTATTCTCCTTGTGCATTCCCTCAAGAATAATACAAACCAGAAAATAAATGACATACAGGAGTACGTGACTAATTAAATGTGTTTCTTATGAATTTATTATTAAATTAATTAATTAAATTTCTTATAAATTTATTTCTCATTGCCACCTGACTATTTCATATTGTTTGTCCATTTTAGTAAATGTAGAAATGACAAGCACAGATTCATGCAGTATCTTGAAAAATCTGTTTTCAAATTCTTCTTCATTGGATCCAGGTCAGAAAGCATGTAAAAACTTTAATCTGGGCCTGAGTTCCTCCGTCATGAATTGGAATGTGAAACTGAAGAAGTCTTTATGCTTCACAGCAGTTAGCATAGGAGAAGCATAGCTGCTTCTCTTCATTTCTCTAAGAATAAAGCATCTTGGTGATGAAGACTGCTATTACAGGAATTCATTTAATTTAGAACAGAGTCTGAGAAGTGAGTAGTCTGATGTCAAGACAGAGCAGTTTTTGAAATTCATTAGTAGTGGAAGGCAAAGATATTTGGGAAAGGTGCACAATATACTGGAGTGACCAAGGTAACAAGTAAGATGGAAGAGGGAAGGATTTGTCAAATAGAGTAATCTATTGAGATTAATCCTAAAGAAAAAGAACTTGTCCTATGTTTAGAATTCCAGCCTAACATTTGGGAAACATTGGTTAGATTAATTGCTTTGCTACAACTGCTATGTGTTGTATACTACAGAAAAGGTCAATACTGTGCTATCTATGGGACTATGCAGTAGAAAAACAGTGTCATAGACCAAACTAGTCGCTGCAGAATTATGTCAGGAGGTAGTGAATTTTTCAGACAAGCTTAGCAACTGTATGGGAACAGTTTGCAAATCCACTTTTAACTGCTGAGTGATTTCTTAATAATTTTAGCCAGGCTGCAGTAGCTACCTGGGCATGCATCCAGTCCAGTGCACTTCCGAATGCATTTCTGGTATAGAACAGGAGTTTTGATCTGCATTTCCTCATGTGCCTGTTGAAGGGCACCACAGAGGATTGTTGAGGTGGTCCACTGGGCAAGAAAATAAGAAATAAATTCTGTTAGGAAAGCCATGAAGGCTGGAGCTGAGAGTTGGGGCTGTTCAGCCTGGAGGAGAGAAAGCTCTGGGGAGACCTTACAGCAGCCTTCCAGTATCTAAAGCAGGCTACTAGACCTGGAGAGGGACTTTTCACAAGGATATGTAAGTATAGGACAAGGGGGAATGGTTTTAAACTGAGAAAGTGTAAGTTTAGATTAGATAATAAGAAATTCTTTACAGTAAGGTTGGTGAGGCACAGGAATATTTGCCCAGAGAAGCTGTGGCTTGCCCCGTTGCTGGAAATGTTCAAGGCCAGGTTGGATGGGGCTCTGAACCACTTGGTTTACTTGATCCAACCAGCCCATGGCAGCAGGGGTGGAACTAGATGATCTTTAGGGTCCCATCCAACCCAAACCATTCTGTGAATCTATGATAAAAGCTAGCAGCTAGCCAACTTTGAATTTCTTGTTCATCATTTCCTTCTTGTTCCTCAGTGTGTAAATATTCTCTCCAAGATGTTGTTCTCATGCTTATACATAGGTGTTCATACATGGTGATTTATGCTTCTCATCTAGTAGCACCTATTGTATTAACCCCAGAAAAGCAACCTTTCATTAGTTTAGACCCACATACATATTTTTGAGTTTAGGAGGATGATAGCATAGTTTATTATATTACAGGAAAAAAAGTATTTCCACTTGAAATTGTTGCTTTTGTCTCAAAGTCATCTATGAAGTATAAAGCAAGATGTTAATGTCATTTAGTAGTAGTGAATCAGAAGTCAAGAACACTCCAAGGCACCATTTTTTCAACATAGAATAATAGTTCTTTTTTCTCTCTTACTTAAGGTCAACAGGATATACCTTTATACATCTTAATACAGTCAGAGATTAGGAAGAAACTTACATTGGCACTTATTTCCTTTCATAGTGTGACAATATTATATTGTTTTTAAGACAGATAAAGAGATTACATTTTAAGTTGTTACTCAAAGCAGTTACCTGGTTGAGCTTGTCTGTTATGACATCCCAAAATATCAGAAACCTCTGGGAACTATTTAAAATTCTTGCTTCTCTGCAATAAAATTACAGCTTTTCTCCCCAAGAAGAACATTAACAGAAAGAAAGGGAAATATTCTAAAATTGTATATGAAATTAAGTCACATACTTGTCTTCTCACTTGTGTTGTACCCCTCTGTTTTAAAATACATATCAGATTATGGTACTTGTGTTGCATTTTATTTGTAAAGCTCTTGAATGTTTTAATGCTGAAAAAGTGAAGTAAGAAAATCAAGAATAATTTTTAAGAACACTGTTAATTTTCAGTAACAGCTGTCTGTTAAAATACCATGTGTAAACAACAGCAGAAGGGCAATACCACTTACAAGGATCTTATGATTGACCAGATTTTTCTTACCTGCAATTATGAAGCTGCTTCTGTCAGCTGAAAAATATATCTCTGAACAGATAACCATTTCTACAAAGCATGAGACTCTTCCAGATTGTGTGACTATCCACTCTGCATATCAAATACTGATTCTTCCTCTTGTGAATAAAATGTACAGATATGAAGACTTAACTTCAAAGCTTTATTTCTGTTCTACTTATCATAACTTCTTTTTCATTTCATTTGTTTTCACTGAGATGTTTTATTATCTCTGCCACACATATGCAGTTCTCACATTAAACAGTGTGGGAGGATATTTATGTCCAGTGTCAAACATGAAAAATATGTCATACTTCCTTGCAGTGATAATGTTTGCTTAAAACTTTTTATGCTTCCCAGCAATGACATTACAGACCAGGCAAAGTTTGTGTTTAGATCTGGAACACTGTTTTATATGCCAGGAGCAGAATTACTTTAATCTTTCAAACTTTGTGACAGACATAACTGTTTTCATCACTCAAAAGACTGTCGTATTTAAACAGATGAAAGAGTGATTTACATAAATTGGCACGAGTCTGCAAAGCACAGAACCTTATTGCTGTGGTACTCTGAGATTGTACAGTTAGACAATGGCCTCAGTCCATAAGACACCAAATAAGTTGTCCTGGAATGTGATTGCATCCATATGCTGCCTAAGTAATGCAACATTGACAATAAACTGATTCAAAGAACAAGAATTTGCTCTGAAATTAATATTTTCTCCCACACTACCAGGAGAATTATCAACATCAAAGTCCTGAAAATTGATGTTAATTACAGCTATGACATTTCAGGAAACTTTGAATTTATTGTCTTTGAAACACATATACATCAAATTACTATAAGCAGTTTCACTATATCATGATTTACTATAGAAATTGGAAGGTTACACTCTACTATAATGTTTATTATGAATGTAATTTAGAAGAACTGGTAATTGAAAATGCAATGTCATCTCCTCTTAGAAAACAAGGTGGGAATCTCCGATAGAAAACAGTTCCTTCCAACTTCCTTTCAATTTGATTGTGGTATCCTGAGTTACCATGGGTGTTACAAAGCAGCTAAGTGACATAATGAATGTTAGTGTTGACACCCTTGAATTAATACAAAACTATGTGTATGATCGTTATAAAATCTATTCCTAAAATTACTGATGCCTTTACTATAACCACTATCAGCTATCTGGAGTTCAACATCCTCTTTAAATTCTCCTTGTAACCTCTGTTTTCTCTTAAGTTCCACTGGATTTCTTCCATTTTCTTTATCATAGACTTACAGATAAACAGAACTGTAGGTTATATTTGTTTGGCTTTTCACGGGGATCCTGTTAGGCTTTTCTTCTAGCCCAGCTGCTTTTTTTTGCCATACTATTAGGAATTTTCTGCACGGTCTCATATTTATCCTATTTTGCTTTTTGTGTCTTCATGTTCTGATATTCAAAGTCAGTGAACTAATAGAATTTAAATCTGCGTCAAAGCTCCCTTGCAGGAAATAAAGATGCTCACTGATTCATTACTTTAGATTATATGACCTGTGAGCAGTTGTTTACATATATGGGAGATACTGCTGCAAGGAAAGAGCAGAGTCAAGAACTGGAAAGGACTGGATAGAAGAGATTAATGCACTTAAAGAATGAAAGCCCAAACACACTTGATCTCAAGAGACCCCAGTACCTAATCTCACACTGGTCACTCTCACCTTGTGTTTTTCCCCTGTGCCCTTTAATTTCACACCATTAAGTCTGGAAATACCCTTCAGTGCACCATATAATACAAACTGATTACAACAATAGCATGCTTAATCTGGTATGCAATTATGTGGAATTTCTCTGTAGACTTCTGTAATTTTGATATGTTAATACTTTTTCTCAAATAGTTTTTGGACCTGTGCAAGCGCATGAAATATCCTGTTTTAATGTTTTTGACCATGATTGAAATATGCTCAAAAATACTAGATGCTGAAAATTTCATCAAGAAATTGAAACTCTCTGGATTAGATTCTTTCATGGTGTGAACTCTGATTTCCTTTTTAAGCAATACAGGTAAAACCTGCAGTCTTGTTGAGCAGGATGGACTATAGTTTCGAGAACAAAAATAATAATCACAGTGTTCATAGGGCAGTTACCAGAAATTCCAAGCTAGTTAAAGGACAAAGCACCAGGTTGCTACTAAGCTCTCAAAATTGAAGAATGACAGAGTAAAACCATATGAATAATACAGTATTGTGAGATTACAGCTGTGATTAAAGACAGACTTCTCCAAAATGTAAAAGAAGAGTCTGATTTCAGGTCATCATTCAACCTTTCCTGTAACTTCTCTGATAGTTTTGTGCCTAAATACTTCAGATGCCAGGGCAAGATACTTAAAATTTATCTTTGTCCTGTGAAGAGCCTTTGCTATGCTTTTGAACACCTAGAGTGACTTGGAGAAATCAGAAGTTTTATTTCTCTTAAGAGAGATATGTATGAAATTTATTGGAACAGTACTTCTTTCATGGCATGTAAATCAAACTTTTTAGGATCAGAATTTTTCAGCTATCTAAACGTTGTCCCTGGTCAACCATTTTGAAAGCCTCAAAAAATATTTTTTAAGGACTTCAGCTTCTGAACTGAATTCAGGATATAACTGTTGGTACAAAGCATGTGTACAAAATATTTCATTTTGGGAATGTCTTTTAGTCTGGAAGTTCCCTCCACAAAGTGTTGCCATCTGTGGAACAGAATGTGGTAATACAGAGGTTCCTGATGCCCTAGGACAGGCCAGGATTCCTGACTAGACACAACAGTGTATCTTCTCTGGCCAAGCAGAAATCTTCAAACATTAAAGAGTATAATGCTAAAAGGAGAAACTGCTCTATAAAATGTGTTTGGTTGGATTATCTGTGGAGTTATCAGTACTGCTTATCAGTAAATGTTTAGAGTGTGTTTCCTTAGCTTCAATTTTACACAAAGGGCTTGATCCACCATTGACTTGAAGTGGAATTGGATAGGGGATACGTTAAAGATTATTAAGCTTTATGCATCAGGAATTCTTTCCTTACATGTAATTGGGCAATTCCTAGAACAGAGAATCCCCAGGTTTAATTAGGAGAGCTAATTCTATGATGTCTGTTTGAAATAATGGTAGGGGAACTTTGACTGTTCTTCCTTGACTGCACTTCCTTTTAAATTCCAGTCATTTTTCATTGTAATGTAATTTGATACTAGTTTGGTTTTGTCGTGAATGAAGTAAATTTTCTCAGGATTTAAAGTTTCTTTTTTTTTTCCAAATTTAAAAAATATTGCCAATAAATTTATTAGCAATATATTTCTGAAAATTCTTTAAAGTAAGTTGTCCTTTTAAATATTTGATGTAAAGAATATTCTGTGGTTATAGATGTGGATGAACCAAATTCCAAAGTATGTTATTACTTTCACCTGCATATGATTTATTCACTTTTTAAAAAAGTTTTTTAAGTTAAGATTCAAGACTTCTTGTTCTAATAGAGAAAAAACTAAGAGGAATTAAGCTCATTATGACCATTTTGTTGCAGCATAATAAATTTAGAAGCAAATTATTTGTGTTAATTATCTTTCTCAGAAATATTTTTTGTGTGGTTCAATAGACAATATCAAATCCAAACCATAGTCAAATAAAACTTTAACAATGACTACAATTATATTTAACTCTTCTACTAACGGGAAAGTTGGGATTGTCTTTGACACAGACCTACTGTTACTATTGAGTTAAATCCATTTCCAAGAGATAGGAGGTATCTCATAAACACGAAGGTAATAATAAAGGCCTAGAGGTACAGCAAGCAGAAAGTCTGCAGTGATGTGCTGAGCTGGTGCACTCACATTCCCTGGTCTTGTTATCTAATACTTATATTCTCTTCTTTCCTTTTATATGAGCATAAACATAAACATTCAAAAATGTTTCCATACACTGCAGGGAAAAAATTCCAGATGCTCCCAGCATAGTGTTCAACAGAAAATAAGCAAGCTGTAAAACAACAAAATAGATCAGGTAGATGCAGTAATAACTCTTGTTATTTTCCCAGTCTTAAATTAGGCTAACATGAGAAATTATTATTATTATTATATGCACTCTCATTTTTCTCATCATGGTTGTGTCTGAGTACTTTCAAAGAATGAATTAAATTGCCTGACTAATGTGTCACACATGCTTTACATTTCCCAAGATCTCCTCATAAGGAGAATAGTAGGTTTGCATGTTTTTATTTAGAATTTGAGAGATCCTATTTTCAAATATATTCTTCTATGTGTTTATCACAAAGACAAGCTCAGAAAAATATCAGTGCCTTGTATTTGAATGCAGTTTGGTGTTTCTTGTAGAAACATCATTAGAAAGAATAAAAAAATCAAAAGAATCAAAAAGAACAAAATACTTTTTAATGTTAGTATCCTGTATTTTATTTGTAGTAGGAAGGAAAAGTACTCCAAGTTTGCCTCTTTTTTACATTTTATTTCAAATTACAGGCTTTTCAAATTAGTAGCTATATAAATTTTCCTACATAAATTGAAGTTCTAGAAAATCTTTGAGTGAAAAACAAGAGTTAATGCATTGGAAGTATGAAATAATTTGACAAATATTTGTTACTTTGTAGAAGAAATTCCAATATCTTTGCTTGAGAAAGTATTGAGCCTATAAGTATTTTTAACTATTTGTTTAGAATTTATGTAGTTCAACAGAAGGAATTTTGTTGTTTTCTTTAATTAGAAGTAATAAGACACCCATGCCTTTTCATAAAAGCATGTGTGATTTTTGAGCAATATATTTTCTTCTTTTTTGTTATTGTTTAATTCAACCTATTTAAACTTCATGTTTCTCAAGCTGAATCTTAGGGTTTTACACTAAATATGAATCTTTATGAACAGCACTACTGTTGGTTAAAAATTTATAATTTTATTGAAAGATTCTTACATTCTTGTTTAATGCATGCAGTTTTTTTTCTTAAACAAGATCCTGCTAGGTGTTTGTCAAATTCAGTTTTGATTCAGGTTAAGAAGACTAAATTGAACTTTAGAGGCCAAACTATATCAGATTTAATGATATTAATAGATAAATGTGGGGAGGTTTGATGTATATCTTCATATAATTGATCTATAGTTTCATAAGACATTTTCAGAAAAAGGGGTGTTTATTTGATACATTTCACATCATTAACATGCAGTTGCAGATGCTAAAAAATAGGGAAAATCTACCTTAATATTTGACCTTGTTTTTAAATATGAATATCCAATATCAATACTTAGATTTAATTTGATTTTCATTTTTATTGTATTTACCCTTAAATATGGGTAGCTGTGTATTTGAAAATCTATACTGTCTGTATGGCTGAACCAAAAGGGAAAAGTGATTGTCATACTTCCAACCAACACATTTTTAGAAGGTCAGAATGATTAAATTCATTCTCAGTAATGTAGTTTTTCTGTTCATGCTTTTTATTGACAGTCTTTGTTTCTTAAAGAAACTTCATTGCTATTTTTCTGTTTAAAGAGAAACATGGCAAAGAAACAGATGTGTCCCATATAAAATATGCAATAAATCTTGTCTCACAAATTCTTTGCTCTGAACTTTCTGACAGAAACTGTCAAATATCCACTTTAATTCTAGTATAAAATGTTCACTTTGTGTCATGGCGCCAACCACCATATGCTGGAATAAAGTCAGTAACCAGCAATAAAAAAGGCAACATACGCACCTTTGAAACAGTACAAGCAATCAGCAGTGAGAAAGGTCTATATAAATCTATGGAGAATTAATCTCAGCTTTGCCACTATCCTGCTGTGCATTTACAATGAGACTTTGCTCCCGACCACCAGAAGTGGCTAACTGTGCAGGAGGAGTGTATCCTAATGAGGGGGAAACGCAGGGAAAACAAAGCAGCAGCTTTTAACCCCCCACCCCCAACGTTTGGATCACCTAGAAGAGCATGTCCTAGTGTGTTCAAACATGTGGGGCCACTGCACATCACGGATTTCTGTACTTTAGCTGATCATGTGAAACCAATCTTGACTGAGCTCAATCAGCAGAAATAACTTGAGCTTCATAAATCATTGTTATCATTCCCCAGGAGGAGGCATTGCTGTGAATTTATTCTCCTCAAACTTTTCAGGCCGCAAATTTCACAAAGCTTTTCTGAAACTAGTTTAATTATATTTGTATAATTATTCGTTCTTTGCCCCACAGATTAGCAGTTGGTCCACCATCAAATTAATTTTTTCTTCAATAATGCTCTTTTTTTTTGGGATGATCAGCTTCTTACTGGATTTCAGTAATTATTCAACTATTTTAAAATACTGTCCTTGGTATAAGAATGGGCCAGTCTTCAAATTTTTTTATTCTGCTTACAAAAATAGATTGTAGTTCCAGATAATCTGGATAGTTAGTTTTCCCAGACACAGAACAGGTTGAATTTAACCTTGTTCTGTTTGTAAGGATTAGAACTAATTTTTCAGTTCCGTAAACTGTTTAGATACATTCAGTCGGAGATTAATCCTGGAATTAAAACACAACATTATAGGAGTTCATTAGAAAGTAGAATTACTATGTGTGTCTCTCTGGTGTTTAAGCACTAACACACTTTTAAAAATAGTTATTATCTGGAAAACCAAGTGTGGGAGAATGTGGGATTAATGTCTTGGTTACATTTTAACAGAATGGAGTTTCAAATAATTTAATTAAATAAACAAAATTGAAAAATGTAATGCTAACTCTTGTTTTGTAATTAATGCCTCCAGAATATAGGAAAATAAGGCTAGTGTTAGTCCTAGTTTTAATGAAAAAATTACTCTTTTGTATGGAAGCTAATTTTCTTTTAGTTTAAAAATCTTTCACAAAATACAATAGAAGCATCATACTAAGAAACATACATTTTAAAAAGTAAAAGAATTTATGAAAATAAATATAACTTATTTTCTTCCTGGTTAGTTTTAATGTTCTGGTAAAATGACCTTCAACACTATGTTCTGGCACATTTATAGACAGCATCATCACTTTCAAAAGAAAACATAATTTCCTAGGTTTTTTATTACCTATGATAATAAACACTTTCTTGAATGTGTTGCTTGAGCATGTTCTGCTGGTATTGTGTCTCTCTCTCTCTCTGTGCATGTGTCTGTAATTTGTTACATTTTCGTAACATTAAAAATACTGAATCTAATATTTAATAATTTCTATATGATAAACATTAATTATTTTTAACACATACCTAAGATACAGGTTGACAACTTATATTCCTGATAACTTGTGGGATATTTGTTTGGTTAGAAGCTTTCCAAGACTGCACAGAGACTGTGCTGTAGGAACATTTTTACATTCACGTCATTGGATGTGGGTTTCTTAGTTAAAAAAAAAACACTTTTGTACCACTGCAGAGGAAAATAAACTTGTGAGAACTGTTTCAGGAAGGGTGATTAAGACCTCATGGCAGCAAGTGTTCTGAAGATTGTTTTGAAAGGATTTAAGATGTCTATACCAGTGTTTAAACTGTCTAAAGAAAAAGGCATAGCCAAATTCCATTTTCAAAATGTGATATATTTTAATTTAAAGAAGAGATAAAAGAAACAAGGCTCATGTGATCACACTGCTTGTTGATTATTCCCCTGCCACTAATTTTTAATGCTTTGTCCAATTTTGACCAAATGTGACAAGGTTAGACATCCTGAGATATTAAGCTCTTAAAAATCTCAATAAAAATAGGTGACTAAATAGACAACAGTGACCCTATTAGCCTTCCAGGGAGAGCAAGGCTGTATCATGAACTCACCCCTTAATTAAACATTAGTGAATCCATCTGGGAACTAACTAAAGTACAGACCCACAGTAGACCCAAGTTTCATTGATTCAGTTCTCCCAGACCTTCTTGTTTAACTGACAGCATAGAAGAAAAATCTCTTCATGGGCATGGGAGTTTTATTTGGGGATTCTTTGCATTGTAATAGAAAACTATATTAGTCATATGATCAAATGTACAGAATTTCCAGACTGTCTCTTGAATTCCCTGAGTTCCTAAAGCCTACCAATTAGAAGTTAGTAACTGGCTAAAGACAATTTATCAAGTATTAGAAAATTATTTGCTAATAAGCTGTGTATAGAAACATGTAAGTTTTCTTCACTATTTCTGAAATTCAACATTTTTATTAGACAAAAAGCTTCAGCATGAGAATGGTGGACTGTAGCCATGTGAAATAATTTGCACTCATATTCAAATTTGAAATTTAATACAGTGCAACAAAAAAACCCAGAAAATGTTTTACTCTGGGCATATTCTCTCATGTTTGCTATGTTTATATATAAAATCAACTAAGTAATAACAATTCTGTTGTTTAGAACTAAATTAAAAGTAATACCATTTCTTAAAATACAGGGTTACGTTAGAGGTAACTCAGTGTAGAAGTGGGAGAAAATTCAGGTTATATGTGCAGCTCTAGACAGATGGATGTTTCCTGAGAGTATCTCTTCCTACATAGTATAAACAACTCTAGAATTTTTGAAACATCATAATTTGTGAAAAAATTAAGATTATTGAGAAAATTTGCTCAATAATTAGAATTAAAAGTATAAATATCTGAAGCTGCAAAATTCATTTTTACTGTGAGTACCTTATTTCTGAGGACTTTTATACTCTCTGCTGCTAAATTCTTTATTATACAATACATTTTCAAAAAGTAAAACAGTTCTAAAATTAGATTCAGTCTGTATGAAATCAAGAACTTCATTCTAGTAGCATATGACACTAAATTATAAAACTGTTTTCCAGGTCTTTAACAATTCCAAGGCCCCAATTTTCATACTTAGCTCCAGACTCACTCTGGTTAGTCAAACCATATTTTTCAAAAACAATATATTCTAATGTGACAGTAAAAAAATAAAATTGAAGACAATCCATTTTCTAATTCTGCATTTTTTTGCATTCATATGTGGATTTTTGTTAATACTTGTTTATTTGCACTTGACAATTTTTAATTTGTTTAAAAGATGATATTAATTTTATTTCCATTCCTTTAAAATTGATGTTTCAAGAAAGCAGATTCTGGCAGTGTCAGGTATTGAAATACAAATTCACATGTCATATAATAAAAATTATTTTATAACATTTGTAATGTATTCTATTCATGGCCTTTTATGTAGAGCCCAGTCTTTTTCTAGAAAGTGAGATTACACTAAGAATAAAAAGATTAAATGGGTGTTGATGATATTTATGAACACTTTCATGCATTGTTAGCTGCATGCTGTTGGCTTTGCTATCATCAGCAAAAAAAAATAAAGCTTCATACAGATTGTTTTACATGCTGGATCAAGTTGTTGGACACCTTTACTATAATAAAAAAAATAGCTATAGTCTTGATTATTATGTATATAAACAGCCAAATTATCCAATTTGTCTGAATCTTAGGATTCATCTCTATGGCTGTATGATTGCTCTGTATGGCTGTGTGCTGTTGTACTGGGTCCAGCTGGGACGGAATAAATATCCTTCCTATCAGCTGGTATTGACTGTGTTTTGGATTTGTGGCTAAAACAGTGTTGATAGTACAGGAGTGTTTTGGCTATTGTTGAGCAGCACTTTCACATTGTCAGCGCTTTCTCTTTGTCTCACTCTGGCCCCTCAGTGATAGGCCAGGGTGGGCAAGAATTCGAAGGGGTCACAACCTAGATAGCTGACTCAGCATTCCATGCATATAATATCATGGTCAGCAAAGAAGAAGGAGAGGAAAGGATTTGGGGAGAGGTAGTATTGCTCCAAAAATTGCTAGACATCACTCTGCCCTTGCATCCCTTTGGTTTTTTCTTCCCCTTTTCTTCATGTATCGAACTGTGTTTATCTTGACCTATAAGTTTTTCTCACTTTTGCTCTTCCTATTCTCTCCTGTATCTGACTGAGGGGGAAGGGAGAAAAGTGAGTGAGTGGTTTTGGGATGCATAGCTACTGGCCACAGTTAACCCACAATGATTCTAAAATAGCAGCCCTTGGGAAGGGATTTAGATTGCTCATGGTAGTTCTTTGCAGCTCAAAGAAATGCCATGTGCAAGCAAGTACATCCTTATGAAAATTTTATTTTCCGTGCCACAGCTCTTAGGCCAGTATGGCTTGAGTCAAGGACTTCCTAAAAATTAAATCGATTCAGAAATTTTCAGTGTTAGCAGATCTCTTGAAATCAAAACCAAAGAAGGCTTATTTCATGCCTGGTTGCTCCTAATCCTGCTCGTTGTTGTACTACTATAGTGTAGTATGCTAGTAGTTTAAACGTGTCAAGAATTTTGTTCAGAAACAGAAAAACTGTATAACTGTAGAGCTTTTGATGATCCTCTATAGTCATTTTGCCCACCTAGGACACATTTGAGGTTTTTCTTCCACTCCCCGAAGTCCCTGATTAAAAAGGATTATTAAACAATTTCTCTTGCATGACAATTGTCCTTAAGAATGGAAATAGATCTACTACACTTCTAGCCTGGAGGCCTTCTGGGTTCAACTTCTGATACCCAAGTATATCAGCAGTGATAATATCTAAGAGATTTGGATCTCTGTTTTCAAATGGTGATAATGCTTTCAAAGCATGGTTCATGCTTTACGAAGACTGAGAAAATAAGGTCAATTGTTGCTTGTTCTCCTAACTTGATAATGTCATAGAATGTGACTTTTCTCACTTTGGGAAAAGATAACCCAGCTGAACCTCTTGAGGGGTATACTTTTCTTCCTCAGCCATTAAATCATGGGTTGGTATGTTTCTAGGATGGGGTTCATGTTTTGGCTACTTTTCAGCATGCCTACCTAAGAGGTTTTAGTTCTGACTGATGAGGAAGGTGGGTTCCTGTGAGACTAAAAATGTCATAATAACCCTTTGTCACTGTTTTAACAGTCTCTGTCCAGGATTTATGAAGTTCCAAGAGGAATGTCAGTAGAGGTTTTGTTTTGGTTGGTTGGTTGGTTTGGTTGTTTGCTTTTAAGGTTGAGTTTTGGTTGGGGTTTTTTTGTCTATGTCTTATCATGATTCTGTCTTAATCTTAACTGTGATTGATTGGAAGACATGAGTCAGAAAAGACGTATCTCCTTCCTCAAGGAAAAAGAAAAAAAAAAAAGCCATCTTGTTTTAGGGTGGTGTTTTTCCTATGCAGAAAACACTATAATGTACAAAGCAGTCTCTTAAATTTCTTGAAGCGTATGCTTTTGAAGCACAGGAACTCGGCCTTGGAATATAAAATTAAGAGTTCTGATATCTCCATCCTAACAGCTAGTTGTTACAGTTTCCTTGTAATCTTGAAGATTGTCACTGCATCAGATCTTTAAATTCTGAAAGTAGCAGAATACTGAAAAGTAGAAGAAAATCTGTGATGTGTCTAACTAAATCTATATACTTCAGTGAATTATCCTTCTTACATGTGTTGATATATTTGAAAATTTATCTAGTCAGACTCAGTGAGAGTTAAAATTTTCACTAGAGGGGCAGAAGTAACAGAGATTCTTGTATAGTTGGCTGTCTATTTTTCTTTCTTTGTCTTTGTCTTTCTCTGCACTTTTCTTAGTGCATCATCATTCTCTGTTTGCTTCTGTTACTGACCTTCTCAGTTTTTAGTCTGTGCTGGTATCCAGTGTTTTTTGTTCCTTGGAGATCCATTTCATAGTAGCCTGATGCATAAAGAGGTATTGGTTCTGTTGTAACTGGAAGCTGCTGTGCATACATTAGACCTGTTAAATATTTTCTGGTAATTTCTCATTTTCAATATAGTGTTTCATGTACTCTTCCACCCTCAAAAAGTAGAATATGTAGAAAGAATAAATTTGAGAATTTTTTTACCATTTCACTTTATTATTGCTTCACCTTTTAAACTGTTAGAGGATCGTGAATCTTCATGCTGACTTCTGCATTTCAGTAAAAGGAAGTCATCACAAATATCTGATTCATAAGGTAAATTCATAAGATCATCCACATCATGTGTTCAAAGATGTCTGAAGGCCTAAATGTTATTTTGATCCTTTTGTCCCTATTAAATATTAGAGTGCATTTGCTGTGAGACTTCCTGTTTAGTTTCCTCCTAATCGCAACCAGTTTAGAAGCACCAAAACCTACCTGCAAACCAAATCAATGCTCCATAAATAGGGACACTGAGGAAATTTGCTTCAAAAAGCTCATGTCAATTAGGCACTTTATTTCAGTGTTCACTGCAGTCAGGTTTTCTCTGTTACAAGAGTGATACCAGGTGTCAATTTCAAACCAAACAAAATGTGCTTCATATGATTGGGCTATAGAACACTTGCCACAGCAGGCTGTGGAAGTTAAACAGCTTATAAAGGATTGAGCAAAGAGTGACCAAGTTCTTGAAGGAGAATCCATGGAGAATTACATTACTATGACATTCAATGCAGGAAACATCTTGTATGAGCTACAGAATCTCAGAGGCAGAGAGTACACTCGGGGGAAGTGTATTTGTCCTGGCCATAATTCTAACTGAGCACCTGTTTCAGTGCCTGCCAGGGGCAGGATATTAGGCTGGATCAATCCCTGTGCCAGTCTGATATGGCTGTTAATTAACTTGATGAAACTGAAATCAAACACATGGTCTAAGGGTGAAAGGATTGCATCATTCCGCTTCTGCAAAAAGCAAATACTTTGCAAGCAAATATGGTGTTGCTAGAGAAATAAGAAGAAATAAGTTCTTTCATTTGTGTAATTCATTTGAATTGCCTTCAGTAGTGCCACAAATTAAGATGAGGATTGATGTGTTGACTATGGGGCTTTGAAGACTCTGCTGAGGAAAATACATTGTTTCATGGAAATCTGTACTGACAACACTGATTGTGCTAGTCATTGCAGGTTGTGGAGGGGGAGAAAAAGAGCAGGATATTACAAATTTTGAGTGGAAAATTGATTAGAAATTTTATGGAAGATAAGAGAATTGCTCCGGTTTCTTGTCTTACCCATTATAGAATTTGTTATATGGAATTGTTATTTTCTTAACAAGTCTCAACACCTAAATTTCAAATAAATGCTTTCAAACAATTTCTGGGTAGACATGTTTACAGTCAAAAATACAGAAAATACTGCTTGCCATATAATACAGCTATTTTCTTTCTTCCTGTTTTGCCTTTTATTGGTACACAAATACAAGCACTGTTATATTAATGTAAACTCTGTGTGTTTCTTCCTAAAAGTCACATCTTTTTTCTTTACTTTGTATAAAAAATGAAAGCTTCTGTCCACTATCTTTCCGTATCCTGTTCTTGCAAGATTAAAGTAAATCAGGTCCTGCCACCTAACTATAAATGTATAAACATGTTGTCCTTGTTAGCTACTGTGTTTCATGTGTAGGGATCTGAAGATATTTTTTCTGTTGTAGCTGGGAATGTAGCTATGTTAGCAAATTTGCCTTACTTAATTTTCCATCTCATCGAAAACCAGAAGTAAATTATTAGTGTAATAATGAATTGTACAAATTTATACACAGTTCAGCTTATGTAGTTAATTTTATTTCATTGTGAATCATTAGAATTCCAACCTATGTTTTCTACTTTTAATGGTATAAAATGAAAATAATGAATTAAATATATTGTGTTAACTTTAGGCAAATTGTTGGGACTCTGAGATGAATGCAATAAAACAGAGCTGCCCTGTATATTTCAATTGCAGCTGTCTTGCCACTAAGATTTGAGGTGGAGAGTATAGAATTTAATTGTTTTCCTTGCAAAGGGGACGCAGCATTGTTTCTGGCTATAGGCCATATTGAAATAATAGGAATAAATATCTCCAACACACTTACCCAATGTAGGGAAACACATGAGTTGAAATTAATTCATTTTGTTAACAGCAAACGTGCTGGAGCAATCAATTTTTATTTTCATTTTAAGCTGTCATAGTACAAACCTCTTTGTCAGTAGCCTTATAATGAAATGGAGTCATTCAGGACCAGTTTGTCAATGGCCTTGTCCTTGAACTCAGGTTTGACTGTATTTCAACCAGGCACTCCTGTAGACTGAGATGCAAAAAGATAAAAGTTCTCTGTATAAAAAGTGCCTGAATTCTGTTTATATTAACATTACCACTTACAGGATTATTTTAAAGTAAAGTAGGTATAAGTTTTCCATGATAGTATTATTTTATATGTATGATATTCTGCTGGAGCTGAAGTTGCTCCTCTGTATTAAGAAGACTTCATTGACAAAAACTAGTCAGTTTGCTTTGAGTATCCAGGTCAGGAAACATTTTCAATAGTAGAGAATACTTATCCTTTGAAAATCAAATCCTTTTAATTAGTTCATGTGAGCATTCTGTAATAGAGGAGCACAGATTCACCAACCATATTTCAAACTCTTGGCTGATTTTTCAAAAAAAATCATGTATATGCCATACATTTAAAACCTACTACATGTGTCTTCACTTTCCAGCTTCCAGAACAAAATGTGATAGCTCTGTGGAACAGTTGGTGATAACTTTGTTTGATACCTGTTCAATTCCTATTGAACTTCCAATAATTTATACTGCAGAAACATGTTTAAATTTGTAAGTTCTGCCCTGCAACAATAAAGAGACAAACACAACTTAAATTATTTTCTTTTTAAAAAATCTGAAAGTGAAGTTTAATTATTTGCATTTTATTCAGTTAATGCCTAACAATATATATATTATAATATGGATTTACTTTTCAAATCCAATACACTTTATTGGTACAGTAGAAACATTCATTGTATACAAAAAATAAATAAAAATGGAAAATTAGCAAGTGTTTACCACTTTTTTATACTTAGTATACAAACTATGCAGTTTTGAAAATAAGAGGTGTTTAATCTGTGGGATCTCTAAAACAGTAAGACAGTAATTTATACCTTTAAAATGTTTTTTCATTGGCAGCTAAAGAAGAACGGAAGAAAGAAGAGAACAGTTTGGAAAATGCACAGAAATGGTAAGGTTTTTGCTTGTGTTTTTTTAACAGTTTATTTTGACCAAAGATACTATTGAACATAGGAATTACATTAAATAGCAAAAAGTATCTGTATTTCAAAGGAGTAATATGTTTTCTGAAAAACTCTTATGTAGTCTTCCAGAAAAAAATTCATTTGCATTTTTATCCAAAGAGTATTGTGTTTGAGGTTTCAATTATTATCAGCATTGAGCTGAATGGGGGTTTTACAGAATAGATAAATAGCTGATTAACTACTTTATGATGTAAAGATGTATTTCACCATCACTGAACCTTTTCAGCACTTAGTATAAAGCACTCAGTTGCCTAAGAAGCCATTGAGATCCCAATATTTTTATTGCCTGAGTATTTGTGCCTCGCTTAGGCCAGTGGCATCAAAGTATGGCAAACGTGAGATTAATTGATTTATAGATGGGTAATAAAATACTCAGTAAGTTAATATTACTAATACATTTTGTTTACCAAATTATAGTTTTGTGAGAGTGAAGCATCCATCTTAGCTATGGACCTGCTGTAAATAAAGTGGGGTAAATGAATTTTAAACTTCTATCAGTATTTTTTCTTCCTGGTCACTGAAGGCAGGTCTGTGGTAATTTGGATTTTAATTGTACATTTCTCAGACCATACTCACTGTACCTGAGACAACTTGGTTAGTTTTCCTAGGCAGTCAGGAAGAGGGAGATAAGAGGCACTTCCCAAATGCAGTTCAAGTCTTAGGTGAACTGTTCCTGTCTGCTTGCAGAAAATGCCTAAATATGGGCTGAACAACTGGCTGACTTCAGCTGGGGCTTTACCTCCTCCTTTCAGGGGTCTGACTGGCTCTACTTAGCTACTTAATTGGCACAAGGCTTCTTCATATTCTACCTGCTTTGTAGCCTTTCTGAAGTAGGACAGACTCTCAGGTTATACAGCTGCACCCAGCTTGCAGTTGACTTAGGGAATTAGTTGTCCAACACAGAGTTTGGGGTTTTTAATTGCTAAATATTCAAATATACTAAATATACTAAAATTCAAATATACTAATTATTCAGTATTTTAAATTACTGCTTTTAAAAGGCAGAAAGTAGCCCAGGAAGCCAGATTAATGTGAAAGCAAAGGAGTGCTACTGTAGGACAGGCTGATGAAGAAAGGAAGAGAGGATGGGAAGTGTCAGGATGAAGGCAGAGAGAGACTATGCAGGATTTCAGAATCCCACCTCTGTATGCTCCAGCTGGGATGGTGAGGGGTTCTGTTAGGTAGAAGAGTGCACAATATTCCTGGGGCTGCTGTTACATGAGGCAAACTTGAGAAGAGTCTCTGTTCTTGCTGGTCTTCATTCAGCTATCCCAGTCAAAGTGCTATGAACAGCTGAGGATTATTTGGCCCAAGTGGATGTAATGCAAATTACATTGCCCAGTAGACATAAATGGTTTTAACCATATAATTATGACCAAGGTATTTTAGTATTTTTAGAGTTTGAAAACTGAAACATTTTACACAGATATTTTGAGCTGTATTATATTTGCTTCCTTTTTTATTTATTTTTCTCCTCATAGTGTCACTACAAGACCCATTAACTCTGAATGTTATGGCCTTATACACACATATTTCATTCTGATTCTTTAAATATGGAACATCAGTTAACTTGAAATATAGTTAAATGTTTCTTGCAAAACCTAGTAAGAAATGTAAAAGGTTAAGGTTATCACACGTGAGGATTAAAAACACCTATGATTTTAATAGTTTACCTTGCACATTATGGGCTACTCTACAGTATGGTTTCTATCTTTAAAGTATCAAAAAGAAAATCCCAGAGCATGTAAGCTCATGTGGCTAAAATCCAAGCTTCTTTGTGAAGCCGCTGGAGTATATGTTGCTTTATTTTGGAGTTCTGTAGTTTTTGATGGATACTTTATATTCTTCAAGCCTAGTTGAAGAGATTTAATTTCAAGCCAAGTGAAAAAGCCTTGAGCCTAACCTTGGTATTTCCATACAAAAATATGCAATGTGGACTATGCAAATGCAAATGTAAGTGAAGAAAGATGCTGAAGCTGCATCCATGGCTCACATAACAAATGTTGAATGGTTGGAGACTCCTTATGGGTCTTCAAAATTATTTATTTTATTTTCAAGATTTACACCTCCTGTGTTTAGATTCGGAACCTATTTACAGCTGTAAAGAAGAATATAGCTTTCTTCTGATTAAGCAAAATTATTATTGCAAGAAATATTACTTACTTTTAAGTATGTTGTTACTTTTGCTTTTAAATTATAGCATTATTTTTAATAAATATCACCAAATGTTTCAGGATTGTTGCATCTACTTCACAGAGAAAAGTGGTTCAACTTTAACAAAAGTGGACATGCTTCTATTTATATAAGTACCTAGTCGTGTGGATTGTTCCATTTTATCTATACAGAGCAATGTCATAAAGGTTAAAAATGCACAATCAGTTAAAATGCTCTTGGAAGTATTGTCTGTAAAAAAAGAATATTTTTGAAATATCCAGCTGTATAGCAATTCAGTAACAGCCACATTATAAAATCTTTTTAAAAGCATTAAAATACTGGCAGTATATTTTTGTAAAATTAATTGTTTATTGACACATGTGGAAGGAGATTATTTTCAGTAAAACTTTTGCAGAATTACTGTTGGTACTGTCTGGGGCTTGGTTGTTGCTATTTCCAATTCTCCCTAAGTACTAGAAGATTATTTTCAACCAAACCTACAGATTTTTTCCTGAGTTGGTGTGTGACTCCTCCATGGTCCTTTAGTAAAGATAAACAAGAGAATTAAGATCTTCATGGAGTGCAGCAGAATAAAAAAATAAATATATTACAGCATTTCCTGTAATGCAAGAAGTTAAGTTTTTCTCGTTATAATTGAATGCCCATGATTTGCCAGCGTGACAGACCTCTATGGTGGCTTGTGCATCTGTAAGTTATCCTCCTGGAAAAGAGGTGGATGTTGGAAGTTTAGTTATGCTTAGCATGAATTGCTGCTGTAATTTCCTAGGCTAAGGAGAAATTATGGTAATTAACCAGCCTTGACTACTGAATCAGAGAAACTGTTTTCCCAGTGGGCTTACATGTTGACTGGTATTTTTTCTTTCACCCTTGCTTGCAGCTTTGAAGAAACAGTGGGATACTTTGGGATAAAGCCAAAGCCTGGCGAGAAGGAGATCACACCAAACTACGTTTTCACGGTGTGGTACGAATTCTGCAGTGACTTCAAGACCATTTGGAAACGAGAGAGCAAAAGCATTTCCAAGGAACGGTAAGGTTCTAATAAAGTCATTAATACCATTTTAGATGTCTGGGAAACTGCTGCTTCTCAAACCCAACAAATTATACTCCTGTATTTCACAGGCGTCATTGTTTTCTTTCAGATCTAATGGACATCAAGGAAAGATTATTCCCTCAGGGTGCGTAGGAAAATTCACCAAAGGCATGCTGTCCCCACAAAAAGATAAACACATATAATCTGATAAATTACACTTTTGCAACCCCTTCCAATTACTAGCTAGTAAAATGAAAGGAGAGCTGTGCTAATTTATAACAGATTGCTTCTCTGTGCATTTTCATGTTGAACTAGCCTAAATGAGGCGATATTGCTGTCGCAGACAGTACAGACAAATAAAAGTGAATGCTTTTCCAGTTAATATACTGCACTTGCATCAAAGGGAAGCCCCAGAGATTCAGGCCACACTTAGCATAGTGTCGAAGCCCCACACTGAATTTACAGCACTACTTCTGACTTTTGGTGTCCTGCTGAGGACATCAAACTACTTGCCGCTAAATCTCACAACAGTCTCCTGATTTTATTAGTTAGAGTAAAAGAACCCGAAAACCTAAAACTTTCAATTATTTTCTTGATTTTCTTAAGGAAACTTAAAATCTTCTACACAAAAAAAGCAATTCAATTACAAGCTCATCATGCTCAGCATTACAATTAATTTGAAAAGATCTAGAGTGGTAATGTAGTCATACTTTGAAAAAGAATGGAACAATTACTTTCAGCATGAAATTTAAATCCAGGTGCTTATTCCAAATTGACAGAGAGTTAGATTAAAATGTCTTTAAAAGAACAAGCAAAAATATTACACTCATTTACACTTATATTTTTCATTTTGCTTCAAATCAGTGGGCCTTTCAGGTTCATATAAAGTAGATTTCTTGAAGGACTAGATATAGAAACTATGAATTCTGAATTATCACACCTATCAGCATTATTTTATAGATCTTATAGTTTTAAAATACTTGAAAGTTGTACCTTTTTGTATCATTTATTGATTGATTTTTGGAAGCTGACAACTGCAAACATTTACAAAGAATCTTTTATTTCCTTGTATCTAAATCAATACACAAATTTGGTTTACATGTTAAAAACTGTATAAAATGAAAAGTCCCAAGCACATTGCTGTTGTCATGATAGAGATTATCTCAGGGATATATTTTCTGCTGAATCATGAGTTATTTTTATTCCAAAAGGAGTTAAGAGGAATAGAAGTTAACTACCCAAGGAAAAGAAAATCCAGACCATACATCCTTTCCTTTGCTTTTTATGTAATTAGCACCTTGCTAATGGTACACAATGATCCCTTTAAGTAAATCGATTTGAAATGCCTTATGTTTTAACAGAACATAGCTTCTTAACTATCATAGTACAATAATCAAGAAATCTTTGTAAGTAGATTGCTATATTCTGTGCTTTCATACTCAGGTGAGGTGAGAATTTCTTGTGGTTTAATAGCCATATCAATCAAATCTACAAATAAAAACAACGAACAAATATATCATCAGTTTCTCTGACAGATGCCTTTATTCCTGTTAATGTAAAGGAATACCAATAGAATGCAGAGCAGCAGTTAAATGTAATACTTCTAAGTGCTGACAATTTCTGGGTCATATAGACAGTTTTTCAGAGCTCACTTCGAATTATTTTTACAAAGTTCAGTTAGTCTCAAAAGGATAATGCATTCTTTACATTTAAAATTTGGATGATTGGTCAAGATGATGAGCTTTTAAGATGAGGAGCCTTGTGTAAATAGTAAATTAGAATAACAGAAGAGCTGATTTCATCATTCTAAATTGTTCTCTGTGTGCTACTGAAAAGAAGAACATAGTGAAAGCAATAGATTAGAATGATCAGAAAGCTTTTTTCATCACCTGAAAATGTCTTGTGAAGTCTTGATCATTTAAGGGTCCTGTTTAAGAAAATATGAAACTAACAGTTGATGAACTGCTGTCCAAAAAAGTTTGAAAGCAAGCGAAGAGTCATTGTGCAGATTGGTAACTAAAAACCTTAGAATGACAGGAATGGACAGCTGTCTTCCTTAACTGGCTAATTAATTGGATGCACCATTTGTTGTGCATTTTTAAAGATTGCAATTTAATTTTTAGAAAAAAGGAAAGGGAACTTCTTTATTGTGAACTCTTACTTTGTTTTGAAGGAAGTTTTAAAGAGAAAGAAATATCAATGTAAGTCAATAATTGCAAACTTAGGTTCTGAAACTAAGGCATTGATATCATTATGTGAACATGTTTCCAATTGGATTACCTTTCAAATTTCAGGAGCTGAAGAAACCCAGTGTCAAATGTGTAGGAATTAGCTAATTATTTACGTTTATACAGGAATGTTAATAGTGGATTGTAACTTGTCTCTCACGAAATATGACACATAAATTAAAAATTTAATTATACAGAATTATCATTAATCAAAGGAATAATTAAAAATGTATTAGGTTAAACTTAATAGTAGTAAAAATAGGTTAAAGGATCTATGATTCCATAACTAAAATTTTATATCCCAAACTAACTACATTGCATTAACAGACAACTTCAAAATCTCTGAATTTCAGGAAAAAGAGTGCTGTCTTTATCTATATGACAGTCTCAGCTGCAAAGAGCCTGTTTCGTCTAAAGCTACTTGGCTCCCAAATGTAACACAACTGTAGAAATCTAAGGAGATTTCAATGAGACTTTTTCTTAAAGTGAAGGAAACACTTCAACTGTGCTGCCCTGCATTTAACCTAACCATGAAAATAAATTAGCTGCCTGCAAAATATAGTTGAGTCATTGTCTCTTTCCTGGACAAAATTTGCACATTATTTAGGAATGCATGACAGAGTTACAGATAAATAAGAAACTATGATATGATGCATGGTATGGTATGGTGTATGGTACGGTATGGTACGATACATAAATGACTATAGGGATAAAATTAAAACAATTTTCCAAACCATATGCCTGATAGGAATATGATGACAGTTTACTTTCCCTTCAGTACCAGAATTTGAGTAGAATGAAATAAAACTTGCTTTGACAATCACGTCATCTGTGACAAACAGCTTAATATAAGTGCACCAAGTGTTGGAAACTTTCTTTGGTGCTCTTTTGAATCAAAATCCAGTTTTGTTGTTGGCAGCTTTGTAATTTACAATGCGTATGCATTCAGGTACATCAACTGCTTTTATGCTTTTTTCTGTTTATGAAATTTTGAGATGATAACTGAATTGAAGACTAAAACGTTGGAGGTTTTGGTAGTAAAGCACTAAGAGCTAGGTAGATTGCAAATATTTCCACTGTCACTTCCTTTCCTTAAACTAGTAATTTTATTTGCATATCACTGAATTCAGAACCAAAACAAATATGTATTTATAACAACTTAATTCATTATACATATATATATATATGAATGCGCATCCATAAATCAATTAAAGCATTCAAGATGTGTTAAATTATATTTTAAGAGGATATCCTAGACAAATCAAAAATATGGAAAAAGTATAAATACAGAAGAAATACTTTGCAGTGAGTTTTATCACAAACTGTGATTATGTTTTGCAAAAGAAATGTGACCAGTATTGTAATAATGTGTTTATCCCTGTTGCCCTTTAAATATGAAGTAATTAAAATAGGAAAGAAATTGTTGCTCTGAATTTAACTCACTGCTGACTCTTGCAAAGATAAGATTGCTACAGTGGTTACTGTACTGGATGAAGTAATCTCTTTTAGATTGAATATGCATACAAATAGGTCAGAATTCAGAAATCAAAAACAGAACTGAAATTTGTCTCAATAGCTGGAGAAGACGGGATCATGATTTAATGAACAGAATTATGTATTTCATCTTGAAAACAGAAACACTTTGTCACAAAATATCACAGATGGCAAAAGCTTGCATTGCTTCTAAATGGTGACAATACAAAATTATATTAGAAAAATCTACAAAGGACTTACACATGAAGAGAGTTTTCAGCTGCAAAAGCATTCTGGGGATTATCACTATAGGCCTGGGCTATCTTTATATACTCCTAAATATCTGCCAGTGGCCATCTCAGATGAATTGAAATATATTTTTGTTCTGTAGCCATTGTCTTGGTTCTTCTTATGCACCAACTTTCCTAAAATCAAAAAAATCCAATTTTTATTCTTTGTGACTACAGAGATAAAATATCTCACTTACTTTGAAGGTAACTTTATAGATAAACCGCTGTCAATACATACAGAAAGAAGAGAAACATATCAAACATACTGGCAATTTGAGGTTTGATGACAAAATCCACTGAAACATACATTTTACTGTATTTTACTGATTTAGTTAGTGAACATTTATTCTAAATGCAATCTAAAGATTTGATCAGTAATATTCTTTCCAGAAGATTAGGCCTGAAGGCTTGATAGGCAATTGTATTGTACAACACAATAATAGAATTGGCAACGTTCAAACTTAATAGTCTGGTATAAGGCTCCTAATTTAAAAGCTAGCCAAGTAATCTGTAAAATCATCTGCCAGGCCAGGCAATACAAAAACATCTGTCTTCTAAAATTCTGATACTGAAATCTAACCAGTTACATTTCATGGGCTAACAGTTTTCAGGAAATGGAATGAGGTTTACTTCATGAGCTGCATACAGAAATAGGACTGAAAGTAGAAAGACATTTAACACATGAAAGGAATTTGAGCTCTGGGAATTTCTCATAGTCCTAAGGGAAGTCACCGTTCAGCTGTGTTGAGGGTATGCAGCTTGGCTCTAGATTGAACAGATGATGTTGACTGTAGCTACCTCCACTTGTTGATTTCCACCCATATCTGAAATTTGGTTTGCACAACATTTCCTTATGCCAAAACAGTTTTATGGGAGAGGTTTAAAGTTCTAGTCATGGGAAGCTCAGGTGGCACAGAACTGTCATTCCAAGCTATTTCCTAATCCACAGCTATGTACATAACCCACCAGCTGCATGAAAGGAGCATGTAGATGCAAAAAGAATGGATTTTCCAGATCATTGAGAAGCTGAGAGAGAATCAGATAACTGGGTCTCTGTTGTCACAGAGTAACAGAGTCAGGACATGAGTACGTGAATAGCAATTGATTCGTTTACAGGGGATTCTGGTTTTCCTAACTGAGGAACTTCAGAGGGTGGAGTGTACCAGTTCATGCTGCCTCAAGTCTGATTTGAGTGGAAAGCAGAGGTGAAAATGATAATCAGTTTATCTAGTTAGTCCCTGAATTGGCAATATCTTTTCCTGTAAGGGAAAAATGTATTTTCCTCAGCTTACAAAGGAAACTTTTTTATAATAAACACAGGCTTATGTTTAGATTAGGTTTCTGCATCCCTAGGTACAAAATAATGATTTTGAATGAAAACAATGTCTTTATTTTTCACTAATAATTTCTAATTTAAGAGGCTTGGCTTTTATCCAATTTACAGGGGAGACACCACCTGCCACATAGAGGCAGAAAAAAGCCAATTACATCCCCATTGATTAGAGTAAGGATGCATATGCAGTATTGGAGTCGTGGTTCTCATATTTAAAAATGCATAGTTTTGTTAATTTAATTCAATATTTTTCTATATTGTATGCTAATGTGCAGTACTGCTCAGTTTGATACCACATCTTCTTTACTCATTAAGGTGTATTGACTTCTTTTGATCACAGTTGAAGGAGAATAACTTTTCTTTTGGACACATCCATGTTGCAGCTCACCAGATTTGAAGGCTTAAATGACCTGCATTCCATAATGTTTTGGCCTTGTGATTGCTTGCTGAGTCAGCCCATCAGTCAGGCTGGAAGGGACCACAGTGGTTCACCTGGTCCCACCTCCCTGCTCAAACACGGTCATCCTGGAGCACATGGCACAGGAGTGTGTCCAGATGGTTCTAGAATACCTCCAGTGAGGGAGACTCCACAACCTCTCTGGGCAACCTGTTCCAGTGTGCAGTCACCCTTGTCTCTTGTGTTGTGGTTCAGCTACTCTGTCATCTCTTCTGGTCTCTTTGTCCTCTCCAGTGCTCTCTGTCCAAAATTGCCCATGTCACTGTGAGCTGTAGACTCTGGCCCTCCATCTCAGGGCTTGATTCTGTTTCAGCACCCTCATTGTAAAAACCTTCTTCTTTATACCTAATCTAAATTGACCTTTTAGAATGTAGGCCCTGCTTAAAGTTTGTCCCCATCTTTCATTCTATTTTTAAAAATCCAGGTTTCCTAGAAGTAGTGAAAATATGCCATAAAACACATAGAGTGTACACCCAGAGTGATACACAGAGTGTATCAGTGACAGGCATGATTTTATTTTTAAGTCTAAAAAAAGTTTGTAATTCCTGCAATTTTCCCTTTGGATGGAAGTGTGGACTCCAGACATTTAAAAACTATTTGAAAACACTTCTAGGACCAAAGGGAATGTGATCAAATAGAAAATGTGCTCAAAATAGGGAAGAGTTTAGAAGCTGATCACTTGGTGTGATTCTACTGAGCCTGAAGACTGTCCTGAAATCCATCTTTGCATAAACATTGTAGTTGTGAGGAATAGCATGCTGTCCAGTGGATGCAGTCATCCAGCATTAAGAAGTAAACTGTGCAGATTAACAAAAATAAAAAGATGGAATGGTGTGTTGTCACATAGTTGTTTACATGTAGAGACAGTGAACAGTAATTGAGTTCTAAAAATATGCCAGCTGTATTTAAAAAAGGTACAGAATAATAATTTCATACTGTGTATTTGAGGGTGTAGTTACAGCTTGAATCACTGCCATAGCTCAACAGTGTTGAAAATAAGTTTAGTTGAAAGTAATGTAACTGTTTCCTCCTCTTCTTAAGCACTGGAAAGTGAGACAACACCAGGAACTATCCAGTAGCTGATTCTAAAATACGTAGAGAAGAAATTTTTTGTTTCCAACAGTGATAACATTTCCAACATTGATAAAGACAGTAATGAACTTCTGAATGTGTTCTGTATTTTAAGAAGAATCCAGCTTGCTGCTAGTGTTACAGCAAGGAAGTACACATCAGTAATTGCAGCTATAATCCACTTTCCTTTTTGCTTTTCTTCCAAAATTCCTCAAAAATTGAGTGTGTCAAAAGTGGTTTGAACTGGACATGGTATTTTAAATACTTTTTGACTGGCCATAGCAATTATTTCTGCCAGTGGAAAAAGTTAAATAGGAGAAGAAAGTAGAATTTTTCAGTTCAAGTGTGCCAAGAAATGTGTTGCTTCTAGTAAAAGACTGACTTGGTGTACATTACTGAAAATTGATTTGCTGAGTTCTCCTTGCTTCTAAAAATGCCTTCCTTTTTCATTTTGCATATAGAATTATAAAGTAGCTGTATGTACTATTAGTATTGTAGAGGCACTTAGCGCTGGGCAGATCCTCTGTTAGGAGTGCCAAGAATTTCCTTTCCTTTTTATCACTGTTCAGAACATAATTTCCTATGCACTTTCCAGTCCGTACAAGGAGAGTCAAGTACCTTTTTCTTTAATTCTCTGTCTCTCCTTTTCCTCCTGATTAAACTCCTTATTGGGTTCTTCTTGTTAAATCCCCACAGAAAGAAGGGTTCTGTATGCAAGACTCTGAGAGCAAAAGGCAAGAAGCAGAGGAATCAGATGTCTTCTTCTTCCCCCTTATCTCTGCAGTACTTTTGGCAGACTAGTCTGTAGCTGTACACAAGACAGCTTTAACTACCCTGAAACAAGAACTTCTTGTACCTCTTATTGCCACATCAGTGAGGCTGGTCAGTCAATTCCTTCTAAAGCAACACAGAAAACATTAACAAAAAACTGGCAGATGCTTTCATTTCAAGGTTTTCAGAGGAAATATAAGGTGTAGCCTGGCAAATGGCCTGCTAAAAGAGCATATTTTATGTCCATGACAGATTGAGCCAGCTAACTCTTTTTTTTTCAGAGGAGGATCTTTTTGTCTTGATAGCACAGCTTTTTTGGTGGGAAAGGTACTCCATAACATCCAGATCCTGCAAGAACAGAGATCATTTCCCCGATGACATTTTCAGGGAACAGTACAGACAGGCTGTCCTTTTGCTTTTGATTTTCTCCATCTGAAAATGTACTTTGATCTACTTTTGGTAGTTTGTTAAGTGCCTTTAAATAGAAATAGCACTCTGTTGGGCTAATGTGCCTAAAAAAAAGTTACTGGTAAGGCTTCTTACAAAGTATATACCAAGCAGAGCCAGAACACCTTTCATTTCATCAAATCTAATGACACCTTTTCTGTGTTTCAGAATTAAAGTGGCTCAGCAATCAGTGAGCAAGTTAACTGCAGAGAAGAAAGTTGAAACGAAGAAAATTAATCCTACAGCTAGCCTGGTATGATATGGTTTTCAGTATGACATTCCAAAGGGGTTTTGTGACACCATTCTTGTCATTCAGAATGATGGCTGGTTTCTGCTGTTACTGGAGAGTGTAGTATTTTTAGTTTGATGCAGCAGAGCGATTTTCTTCCCAAGGAGAAATGTTAAAGCTCATGCCCTATGGTAGTCAACAGTTATGTTTAACATTTAGGTCAACTGTGCCTAAGCATGGCTCTACTATTTTCGATAACAAAAGGAGCTGCTCTTGTGGTTTCTTCTTCCCTTCCACTGTAGATTCTTGTATTTTCTTCCATGCTTCAAAGTGCATTGAAGCTCACTGCATATATTTTTCCAATGACTGGAGTGTCTGGTTTTTTTTCAAAACCTTAAAAGTCTTGTTGTCTCTGTGGAATAGTGGTGGAAGGGATTAAATCCCCATTTTATTTCTTGTTGTACACCAGTGGTTTTGATACAGGTTGTATCATGATCTAATAATATGCATTGTATATAAATCCTTTCTTTGTCTGTGTGCAAGGCAGACAAGCATTAGGTTAGACAAGCATTTCTCAAACCCTAGAAGGCAAGAGACCAAAGGAGGGAAATGTACATGAAGGAATCAGGGTATTTCCATTCCCAACAGAGCATGTCAGTTGCAGATCAGGCAGCGGAGATATGAATGACTGCATTCACCTGGGAAGAGGTCATTAAGCAAGATCATCTAGCTAATGCTAAATTGGAGCCTTTATGACAGCAGAAACCATTCCAGACATGAGAAGGTATTAGAGTCACATGAATTTGCAATGTATCTGTTTTTTTCTAGCTGCACTGGTCTTCACAGATGTGTATTTTTAAAGGTACACAGTATTTGGCAAGTATGTAGTAAAAGAAAACCTAGCTTTTCCACAGCAAGTAACGTGTTTTAAAGTTTTAAACCTTGAGTGCTCCAAACATTTTTTAATTAAAGAAAACTGGAACTGTGACTTGTTTCTCTGTTTTCTAGACCAAATGCTCATGGGAACTTGAGAGGAGATAGAAAATTATAGACAAGAATTATAATGAAACTCTTCTTTTTCTTGAACAGAAAGAAAGACTACGTCAGAAGGAAGCCAGTGTGACAGGCAACTGAAAGAGGATGAATGAAAACGATGGAGTGATTTCATACCTTGCCTGATGCTTTACTACACCAATGCCCCAGAAAGCACCTTATGTTAGATACTGAATTCTGCTTTGCTGATCTGTCCCAAGACAATCCATTAAAGACTTTTGAGTTCCTTCAGAGGGGTTTGTATGTTCAGTGGAGGGAATTCGAAGAAGGTTTTTACATGGAAAGTCAAAATTTTTTTCTGTAACTCTTCCTTACATTGCTTAAAATGCATCTTGTTAATGGTTAATTAAAATATTCTGTGCATAATGTATTAATATGGAAGAGCTAAAAGGAGCATTTTGGATGCTGATTTAAGTAGTGACTAACAACCTGTAAGTTATTTACAGGGCTCTATGTAGGTGAGAGCAAATATGCCATTCAGTTCACAAAGGTCTATGGCCTCATACTTTTTGTTACTTCAGCAGTAACTGAGGTAAAATTGACTGATTCTGAATAATTTTACAGTGTCTAAGTATTGGATGCATCTTTCTAAAACTGATTAAATGTAATTATAGATTCATGCTGTATTTTACTACAAATATTTTTATAGAAGCTTCAGCTTATGCCATTCATTGAAATGGGAGTAATATTTTGCACATAAAAAGGAATATTAAAATTCTTTAGTTTTATGATTGCATAACTGATTTATTATTTTTATGATTTTAATCTAACATTTCCTAAATTTTGAGCTTCAAAAGAAAAAATTACAAAATGTATATTTTTATTTCAGTTTATATTGCAAATACCAGTTCCATAAAGTGATGAGTTTATAGGTAATTTTTCATTAAGATGCAATAATATTTCTCCATGAAGTTGTGCATTTGCCATTAAATATTTGACTTTTAATTCAATTGAAAGCTCTCTTTTTAACAGCAAATATCTCACTCTAAAATACATTATGCAGCCTGCTCTTGTCCCCCTATATTTGTATGAAGAATGTGTCCAGCATAACTATTTTTTATATATATATGTACACTTAATATAGTAAGTAAAACTTCAGAAAGAAATAACAGGATCTTGCTGTCCTCCTGTAACATTATAACCATTGCCATAAAGTGGCAGTGCCTGAAAATAACCCTCCTGAATATCTACCATTACTTGAAGATTTTTACTGCATTTTGAGGATTTGGATTCTTAGGAGGAGAAATCTTGAAGCAGAAATTAATTTAAGGTAAAACAGAAAAGTGATTCTACTTGCTATCCACAAGGGAGAAACTGACTTTATGACAATGGTGTATAAAGTTGGTTACAAAGAGAAATTAGGTGAAGCAAAAAGGTGCAAAAAGCTAGTAGGGGAAAAACATCAGTCCTTTGCTTTGAAAGAATATACATGAGACAGACATCAATTATCATACAGCAAATTTGATAGACTGAGATGAAACCTAGGCAAACTCATCCCTAGCAATGTATGTTTATGTTAAGGAAAATAGCAGTTGTGGAGACCTATTCATAAATTAACTTAGAATTTCACTGCAGGTTTCTTAAATTAGTATCTCTCTCCTGCATTAATTAAAAAAAAGACTCAAGAGTCTCTTGTATGTTTGGGAGTTTCTCCCTGCTGCAGATATACTCAAGATGTGTAAGCATAATTCTTATGAAAGCAGTCAACAGTATGCCAGCAAAAATAATCTGATTTGTAGTTTGACTAGTCCCATTGCAGAGAAGAAAAAAATTCCAAAGATTTAAGTTTCCTGTCTCCACTAACTAGGTGAGGTACATTTTCTTCCAGTACTATTAGTGATAAATAAGAGGAGCAATAATGCCTGTAAAAGCCAAAGAGCAATAGCAAGCAAAGCAATTTTGATGAGTGTTAAAGCAAACAGTGATTATTTTTATATAATTTTCTATCTATCATGAAGATAGTATATATTGCCATTTGACCTGATTGAGAGTTTTTCAATGAAATGCATTACTTGAAGTATTATTCAACAAGAGCGGCACTGTTTGTGAAAATGGATGGTCTTGAAAATTCCCATTAGAAGTATGTTGTGGAAAAAAGATTTTAACTTATTGAAATATCCTGTTTCAAAATTTCTAAATGTGAATTTTCATTTTTCAGTTCAAATTGACTTAATTTTGGAATGTTAAAAATGTATATAAAAAGGGATTAAAATTATTCATTTAAAGCATTCCTTGATCAGATTTATAATTCTTTTATCAGACTAGCAATTTGCCAAGGTTTTGAGAATTAAGGCTATTTTTAGAATATTCAAAAACTTACATAGCACAGGGACCTTGTTTCTTCCTGATTTTCAATTTTATTGATTTTCTTCTCAAGTCAGAGTTTCTGATTGCAGCTTCACCCATGACTTAAATCCTCTACTACTAATTAAACTATTTTTAAATGAAAAGAAGATTTCATCTAGATTATTTGATTCATTCTCTTAATCAAGACTTTAAGACTCCTGTATGGAATTCATCAGCTAAATATTACACTTTCCCCCACTAGTGATACCCACAAGTGGCTTCAGACAGTGATTGAAGCCACAATGGAACACCTGCTGGCTTTAACTAAAATTGTGTGTAGGAGAGATTTACAGGTATGTCTACATAAGCTCATTATTTATGAAATATTTAGAAACTTCAGGCATAACAAATATGCATCAACCTGCATTCATCTTTGGGGTCACCAGCTGTCACCAAACACTAAGTTTTAAGCTTTAAGCTTTAGTTTGATGCCTCACTTTACCTTGAGCTTTCTGGTTTGGGGAGAATAAAGGGACACAATGAGAACAGAAAGAAACTACAAAGATGGAATGGAACAGAAGTACATGTCTACATTACTGTCAAGGAAGTAAAAGAGTGGACTCAATCAAGTCAAGCAGCAATAGCTAGACAGTTAAAATTTTCTGGTCTATTTAACTAAAAATACCTCAAATCTTCACAGAAATCACTTCTGTGAGTGTGAAGTAGATGTGGCTTAAGAGGGGGAATTTTCTGTTGTGTTTTGTTTTCATTTCTTCTATTACTGCCAAGCTTCTCAAAGACTGTAAAGCAAAGCACTATTAAAGCCCATGTTGCTCATTAGGTGTTTATTACCCACAATAAAAATTCACAGTACTGATTTATAAATCAAATTACTAGGATGAATTCAGTGTAGATGAGTAGATAATAATCTGCAAAGTGATCTTTACATTATTTACAACATTACTACTTGTTGATTTTAAAATGGAAGAGCTTTTAGTGTCTTTGAGATATGACAATATAAATTATTTTTTCATTGTGTTTTTACTAAACTATGAAAACTGTCCAGATGTTTTGCCATCACTAACCCGTGCAATTGTTTCGCCTTGTGTTTTATCATAGGGTTGTAAATGTATAGATTGAATATTAGACTTTTATATTTAACTTAGAGTTTTTTGCATCAAAACAGAAACTATGATCTTCAGTTTCTGTATGTATAGAAAATTAAAGTACAATGGGTGGAATATTCAGTAAGCAGAGAGAAAAAAAAATTGAGCATCTTAAATGCTTGTAGGAAGGATAAACTTTTTGTAAGATTTCAACATTTCGAAATTGCTGAGGATGTCTCCTCCAACCAGATATAAACAGCTAGGGTATCTCTGACCAGTCTATTTTTTCTCTGCATGAAACATGAATAAAATATTTTGTTTTCCATGTGGTGGAGAGGGTTCTTATTGCCCTTATTTTCCAGTAAATTGATAGCAATTCCCCTCTTAGATCTAAACATCTTTCCCAGCTGAACATGGGGCACTGGAAGACTTTGTAATGCTTATTTAGTAATACTATTTCTTCCTTGTTTCAAGTCAATATCTTAAAAATGGATGCCTTAATATGGATAGTGTGGATATGGAATTTCAGAAACATACAGTTTAGAAATATTAATCTCCTTAATCTATGTTTAGGCACCCATGTGAGAGTGCAATTTCAGAAAATCATGTTCACCTAGTTTTTGCTCATTCTTGGCCTTGTCTCAGTCTTGTTCAGTATTGTTACGGATCTTGCTCTTTTTTTTGTTCTTTTTTTTCTTTAACACTTTTGGAATTTATTAAAGCCAGTTAGAGAATTTCAGGATTTCCAGTCTGAAGAGTTCTCTTTGGCATTCTTCATTTGAAGGTAAGCCTATGTATTTGCACATAAATATAAAGAAAATTTAAAAAGAAAGATAGCTTGATTATAGTCAATAAGTTGCTTCAAAGAGAGAAAAATACCAGGAACTACGTGTTTCCTTGTGCCACCAAGGAAAAATATAACAAAACGGTGTAAAAATCAGATAAAATTAGCAATGAACTACTAGTAATGAGGCTGATAACCACTGGAAGAAGTTAGCAAAGACAGTTGTGGTTTCTCCATTTTCTGATGTTTCCAAATCAGGATGGAACATTTTTCAGAAAGGTCTGTGTTGTCAAATACAGCTTAGTGGCCTCAGTTCAAATGTAGCTAAGTGGCATCCCCTATCCACTGATTCACCTGTTCCAATAGTTCCTCTAGACAGATAAATATGTAAAAGACTTAATAAAATATTTTTCTTCTCAGTAATGAAATACTCTTATCTAAGATGGAAAAGCTGTTTGTTGTGATTTTGAAATTAAAGTACTGCAAACAGTGTGGTGTAGAACAACATAATGCAGGAAATCACTGTCAAATAATAAATGTTTATATTTCAAATGATTAATAATGAACATTTGTTGGATGCATCTTATGGTATTAAGGTAGCAAATTTATATGCTCTGAAATTCAACACTGTTTTGGAGATTCTCAAGCTAGGTCTGAGAAAACAGGCATTTTGGATTGCACAGTGAGAAATCCCAGAATCACAGAAACCCAAGTTCCTTAGTAGTCAAAGGTTTAAGCATATGCAGGAGACTTTACCTTGGGTACAGTTAGCATGGTGCCACATTTAAATAACCGTCTCTCTTTTTAGTGAATTATTAGATATGACCTGCTAATATCATGACCAAACATTTCCACTGCTCAATAGGGTTTAAACCATAAGAATTTTATTTTAGAGATCTAAAGTTCAGAAGTTGTGTGAGCAAAATTGGTAGAACTCTTCAAAAATACTTGAGTATTTGCAAGGTAGTTTGCAAGGTTTTTTTCAAAATGCCTACAAGACCTTTACTTCTGTGGTTTTTTAAACAATTTTCTCAATTTAAAAATATCCTAACAACATTACTAAAATCGATATTTTTTTCCACTTGTTGAAAATGTGGTACACCTTAATGGTACAATCTTGGGAAATTTTGCAAGCTTCAACTGGATTTAAATTTTGATATCTCATAGAATTCAAGTTTTTAAATTAGGACCTCTTAGTAAAATTTAAGCACTGCATATAAGAGAATATACACTTTAAGAAGCAATGAACTTAAAATGGTGAACTGATAAATAGCTTACAGACAGAGTGCTTCACCTTCCTGGGAGGACATTATCAAGTGACATAAGCTTTTCTCCAGTGTGGAACAGCATTGCATTTCCTGTGATTTTCTTCTGCCAGGTGTCATCTCAGATTAAACTAAAAGTTATATTCCTCAGGCCCACATGGTAAAAAGTATCCATAGAGAACTCTATAGGGTCATGGGACTGAATAAAATCTTTTAGAAACCTGTTAGGAAAACTGTACTGAACTGTCCTGGTGTGGGACATGATTTCTGTGGTAGGAGCTTGCCTGCAAAGGTTTTGGAGTCCTGGGAGCTTTTGGAGGATGGAGAAAACTGTTGGCATGGCATCTTTGCTTTAGCCATCAGTTTCTAACAGTAGATTTCTCAGGAGTTACGCTGCAGAATTTTCTGAGCAATAGTTTGCCCTGGGGACATCTGGAATGGAGAATGGAAAATAATGTCAGTGGGTGATTTTGAAAGAGGAAAGAGATCATCCAGATTAAGGTAAAAACTAGAAGACTCTTCCAAAATAGCAAAAGTTTTGTAGAGTTATATATATCCACTCATTAGGTTCTACAGATTTCAGAAATGCTGCATTCGTGTATATGAACATCATTCTGTGCCTATTACTGGTCATATGATTATTTGATATGAACAGATTCACTTATATTATCTTACTCTTTTACTGTGCTCTGACCAATAGAATATTGACTACAAAAACTGTTGAAAGAGTGATCCATCATCAGAGTCCTGACAGACAGCTGTGTTTCAAGTTTCCCAGTGTTGTCCTGGTAGGAACATTCATATTTTCCTAGAGGTAAGATGAGTTTAGCTGCTGTGACATCTGCCTTCTCAGCCTCTCTTAATCATAACTAGTACTTGTATCATAGGGTCAAATGATGAGGCCAAATTCTGTCCTCACTGGTAACTACAGTCTTCACTGCAATTACAAGGTAACTGTGGCATAAAATAATACTAAGAATGTTAGGATGTTTTTGTGATAGACATTGAACCATAATGTATTTGATAAGCTCAAAGACCTGAAGAGTATTGACAGGCTGAAATTTATGTACTATATTGGTACTGACAAATGGCATCCTTATAGAAGTTCAAGTGACTGTAGAAAGAGGACCTGTTGTATCTGTTTACTAGTTGATAATGTTTCTTGGATTTTTTTTTAATCTTCCACAAGATTACTTCTCAATCACTGAACTATGCATTTGAGTACTTTAAATAGTACATTTTCTCTGTGACTTCGCCCAGATGGGCCAAGCTTGCAGTTCAGTATTCTAGTGTCTCATTTGACATGCTGTAAATACTTTCCATTGTCATTGAACATCCTGAGCAACTGTCCACAAACAGGATGTTATAGAAACTGCAGAAACTGGGTAGCAATCTAAGATTATAGCACTATTTCCTACAGCTTGGAGCATCAATAGTCAGCATATTAACATAGATACTCTATAGCACCTGATACTTCTCAGCAGTAAAGCAGTTTTAGGGATGGATTGTCATTAGCAGCTAATCACTGTAAAATGGATAAAAGCCATGTTCTTCTTATAATTTTATTTCTATCTATTAGGATGATTTTTTGTGGTGTGGGTATCTTCTAGATTTTACATGGGAAGATACCATTTTGTAATTAATCAGAACAAGCTCACAGTTCTATTCTAGACTTCTTTTATATCTGACAGAAAGATGAATAAATAAAACTGATTTCATTCCACATAAAAATAATACTTTTTTCTCATTCTATTCATTTTTTAAAATTTTGTTTTACAGTCCAGTGTGTTTTAGAAGGGCTGTAAAGGCTGTAAATGAAAATGTTGCTGTGCCATTGAAACAACAATATAAACCTCACTATATCGTCCTTGTGGATTTTCTTTTGAAGTCAGGTGTTTGGTTGGGTTTGTTTGGGCTTTGTTTAATTAAAAGATTATATTGTATCAGACAATTGAGCCAGCTTTTCTTGGACAAGTTTCTAAGGGGACCTGACTGCTATGGTAGTAAAGTGAAATAATCTGTGTGTATGCTCATCAGGCTTGTAGCCTGAACAACAAACACACTTTCATCTCTGTATAGCTCGGAAAAGGGAGACTTGAGAGGGAAATTTAATAGATTTTTAAGGGTTGAGTTCAGAAAAGCTGTATCAAATTAAATGTGCTTGTCATATTGAGTCGGGTTTGAAACCAGTGATACCTGTTGCAAAGGAAGACTCATGCACCATGTCAGATGGGACTGGATAAGGACAGAGTTGATAAAAGCACTGTTTCTTGGAAGTGCTTTCAGCAAAGCTGTGAATGCCCCGATGATGACTTGACTGTACGTTCCCTTGGAATAACAGAACTATATATTTTAAGAAATATATGTATAATGACATTATTTTTAGTGGGGGGTCTATCAGCCTCAAGAACAAAAGCTGCCTCTGCCATTGTACTTAGCCATTGCTCCCTGTACTAAAAGCTTTGCCACATTTGGAAGTTCCAGGAAGCAAAATGGAGAAGTAATATTAGGTGAAAAATCAAGACCTGACCACTGGAAAATGTTTTCAGTAGGGTTATAGTATGATTTTCAACCTTCATTTAGCATTTTGGGGTTTTGGTTTTTTTTCCTTTCCAATCATTTTGAGTTAAATATTTGCACTGTTGAACATTATTATTGTTGGTACACTTCCCTGTCTTCACTCCATATGATGCAAAATCATCAAGAGAGAGGCCTCTTTGACTGCTTAACTTTGAAGATGTAGCAAAATGGTAAATTCTCTTGCAATGCTATTAATGTTCTATGTGTACCTAGCAGGTTTCACAGACATAACAGCATTTAGGTCTCTGATGTTCATACGGGATTTGCTTTAATGAAATCATAGCTTTGCTTGAATGTTTGCAAATACACTCAGCAATTAGATATTTGCTGTCCTTTGAATTGAAATCAACTTTGCATTTATCATACTACAATATATAAAGCAAAAATAATGGAATATTAATGTGGCTTAGTTTTTTTTGGTTTTCAGAATTAAACTCCTTTGAATAGTTCTTGATTAAATATGTTATAAATGTCTTAAAATAATAAGTTAAATAAATTCAGGTGCTTTTTCCCCCCTCCACGTTGTAATTATGTATGTGTGTGTGTGTGTATGTATGTGTGTGTGTGTTTCTACTGTGTATCTGAAAGTATAATTTTCTCAAAAACCAAGATGTGCTATGATTGAATTTGTAAAAGTTATTGTAGTGGGATGGAGTATTTATTTTTAAACTAAATTCTCAAGGAGACATTGACTATAAATAAAAGAATTTATTTTCCTCCTCAGTTTTTTTGATATTTTTTCAATTGTCTTTTTGTATGCAAAGTATATTATTGGGTAGGTTTCTCTGTTTGAAAAATTCTGTCTAAATAACTTCTTTTATTTACTCTGCTTTACTGATACAGTTAATATCCCAGGTTCAGTGTGCTTGTTAAAAAAGACTATTTCTCAGTTCTGCAAGGAATTTGAATATCTACCTTACTGATACCAATTTCTTGAAGGTTTTTTGGGGGAGTTCATCTGAAACAATTTGCACACGTCTGAAGATGTAGATTTCCTTTAGTTCTCGTCCCACTTTTGGCAACTTGTCACATCTCCAGATCCATAATGTTGAAAGTTTTGAAGTAACTCAGACCATACTACCCACAAAATCATCATAAAATAGTATATCAATGGTTTCTGTCATCCATGTCTCCAGACATTAATATTTGTATTCTGTTTTGTAGGGGAAGAAAAAAACTATGAATTGAATTATAATTTTGTCTAGATTTTACTGTTACTTGTATAACTATATTGATAGTGTAGGAAACCTTACAATCAGTAGTGTATTTTTTTTCCAGTTTTCTTATAGCCACAATAGAAAACAGTTACAGGTTCAGTAGAAAATTATGCTGTGATTTCATTCAGCAACTGACCATTTTGGGGAGTACCGAAACTGGACGCATCTTCAGCAGGATGCTCAGCAACTCTTCAAAGACAGATATATTTTAGGCAATTTTGAGCAGGATTTTAGCATCACACATCACATAAATTTAAAACCAGAAGACTATGATTTGGTTTTAGATGTTTCTGAAAACATTCTTAATGTATTTGTTTGAAAATTCTTATCCTTAGCCAAGAAGAGGTTGGAGTGATCATGTTAAGAGAGATTAAGAGCAAATATATTCTATGAAGGACCTTGAAAATCATGACAGGTTAAAAGAGGGAGTGGAGAAACTCAGCAAATTTACAGCAACATGATCAATGGATTTTTGTTTGAAAAGCTGCATTTCTCATCATGGAAAAGACTGGAGAAGACAAGAATCTAAGCAAGGATTTTAGCTACACAGATGAATTGTAGATATATTGCCATAAAAAAACCCAATCACCAAGGTGCAGGCATTAACCAAATACAAAGAACTGTGCAATCAATTTTCTGTGGAAGGAACATACAGGAGTTGTGACCAACCTGGTGTAGTGCAATGTGTTCCTGCCTATGGCAGGGGGGCTGGAATGAGATCATCCATAAGGTCCCTTCCAACCCAAACCATTCTGTGAGTCCATAAAGACAGTGGATGCCACAATGATGAGCATGTTAGAAATACCAACATAAACACTCAACAGTTAAGCAAACATGTAATTAGTTACAGCATCTTAATTAAAAGTAGCTGAGCAAAACAATCCAGCTTACAGACAATTGCTCTCTGTTCCTTCTCAAATTATTTACTGTCTAGTTTCATGATCCTCTAAGAAAAAAAAATGGTGTGCTGCTGAAAAGATGGACTTCATAAGCATTTTTGCTTGGAGTCCTGATGTGCCAGGATATCAGATGACAGATGGTTTATTCATGTTAACAACTAATTTATTAGTTCATTAAGAGCCTGAATTTGGTCCTTGGGTCCAAAAGTTCTTGAACTTTCCTTATGCTTCTTTGCATGCAGGATGTTTTAGCAACACACAACATCTAGGTGAAGAGCAGTATTTGCCATAGAGTTGTGCCTATGTTAATCTGAGAGAAAAGTACCATATGCAGGGAAGAAAATATATCAGATAAAGTGAATTTATTTCCAAGAATGATTATGTACATGTTGAACAGAAGTCCAGATTTGTAAGACCAATCGTGAAGTTCTAAAATAAATGCTACTCTTCTGAACACACAAAGCTCTCATCAGACATAAATCTTATTTTCTGTTATGCAGATGTATTTCAGCTCTGGGGCTATTGAAAATGTTACTTTATAAATACAGAATTAATTTGTGATACACTGATTTAAAATACTATAAAGCAAATTTCTGCCTCTAATTAAAAGGCAGATTAGATCTATACCATTAAATAATTTCAGAGATGCATTGTTTCATGTCTGTAAGTATCAAAGCCATTTATCCAGAGGTTAAATCTGGAAATAAAAGCAAGCAATTTTAAAATTTCTTTATATAAATATGCAGATACATATATATGCATATGTATATTTTTAAAAAATATGTATACCTATATATCTCTAAGAGAAGCTATGCTAGTGATATGGCTAAAGAAATTGATCTAGTTATAGATCTAATAGCTGTATTTCAGCAATCTGTAATGAAATTTTCATACATGCATTGTTCAGGAAAGGACAGCTAGTGAAAAATCAACTGTAAAAGGTGGATAACTATAGTTATTGAAATAATTTAAAAACAAATGAGCATTTGAGATGTGTTGATCAGAAAACTTTAATCAAAGCAGACTGGGGATTTCTATGTGTAACCTCTTTCACAAGACTAATCCCAAGGTCCTTTACAAAATAATGAAATTAGCAATGCAAATATTGATGAATCCGGTAGGTCAAACAAAGCAGTCCTTGCTCTTGAGAGTGCAACTACTGTAAGTCAACAAACCAAGGGATGCCAGATGCAAAAAAAGTGCAAGCCCCAAAGCCAGCCAAATGGGAGACCTGGCTTTAAAGGCATGCTAGGTTTTTGGTAAGGATCAAAAAAAGTGTTGAAAACAGTTTGCAAGTCTTGGTGATGCTTGCTGTATAATTGTTACATTTCACTGTGTCTATTTGCTCTAGGGCTTTTTGCTTCTTACAGGCAGTCTTTGACACATCCATGAATGTGCCAAATCTTTCCTGTAAGCCTGTGGATGAACAGGTGTATGGGCTTCAGAAGGTCCTGGGTTCCGTATGGGTCATTTACTATACAGACTGGTGCTTGAAGAAATGCTGTTCTTATATAGGCAATTCCCAGACACTTGGGAGAAGTTAGGGGTTTTCAAGTTTGGTCTTACAGTACTGTTTAATCTACCCCTGAAAAGAGAAACTAAAGCTCCACAGATCACAGCTGAAGACAGGCTCAAAAGAAATGGGTGGTGATTTAACTTTTACAACTTATTCTTTCTGGGTGAAACTTGTTTAGGCATGCTGGGCCTTCATGAAAACCCTCTGCAGCTTCTTAAGAAGAATGTGAGGAGTGAGTGAGGAATAATATTTTCAGTCACAGTGTGTTACAAGACTTCTAAGGCTTCTTTCTTTTTTTCCCTTTTGCATTGTTTCCTCTTCGTAAATTTTTCTTCCTCTTTCTCCCTCTCTGTTTAAGAAACCACTGCTAGATTCATGTGCATTTATCCAGCTCCAATATTTGTTCACTACTACTAATAAGATTTATTCAAACTGCAAATTTCAAGAATGAAATGATTAAGCCATTTGAAATTGCTCCAATAGTTGATCTCTAAATTTCTCAGCCATATTTTTGGTCATACTTGTAAGTATTGATGTTAGTACTTACAAGTTTTCATTTCAGATTCAATTAGTCATAGAATCAGGCACAAAACTCCACCATATGATTCATAACTAATCAAGATATTGTAAATCAACCATTGAGAATTCTAGAAATACATAGGTAGCTGAGCAGTAAAACTTGAAATCAACTTGTTACAAAAAGCTTAACCCACAAATGGCCACACACAATTGAGCTCCAAAGGACCGTGTGTGTGAGTCAAGGGAAATGTTTTTAAATTCGGAGGTCAATATTTTTTATCTTTTGCTTCTCTTATTAACCTCAAAAATGGAAATATCATGATGTTTTAAAGTTTTCTTTGCCAGTCTCCCTTGCAGCATCTGTAGCAGTATTTTTGGCTGTTGATTGATTGTGAATCAGACAAGTGTGTTGTGCCCCTTTGTTTTTTACTTTGAGAATCTTTGATTTCCATTGAAGTGTATATGAAGGCTGACGGTGCTCATTTTAGATGTAATTCATAGCAGCCATAGCAAACCTGCCTTTGAGAAGTGCAGTGGTGCAATGCAAGTGTTCTGAGAAGGCTAGGCATTCATGATAGGGTTTTAATTATAGATCACATTGCTACCCTTTGGGTCTGAAGTGATATTAAGGATTTGAAAGATTTTTAAATTGCTTAGAATTTTAAAGGAAAGCACAATATGAGATGTATTCTCTGATTACAAAAATTATTTTCTAAGAATGAGTAAGAGACAAAGCCAAGGTCAGAATTTTGTCGTCTCATCCAGATTTAAAGTCATTATCAGAAACTCTCATATAATTATCTTCCCCACCACACCCCTTGGATGATACATTCCAACACTCCAAAATGGTGATGCAGATCCAAGATGGGTTTCTGAGACTACTTCACTCAAACACTTCTGAAGTTGTCTTTTTTGCTTACATACAGTAGTAATCTTTTTGGAGGTTTTCACAATATTACAAGAGTACTCCTTTCTCCTCATTGCTCTGTTTGCTGACACTGCCACAGAAAGCAAGCTGTGGAACCATATGCTATGTCCCTGCAACAAAAACACCTTGAGATTTTTAAAGAGGTTTCCCATCTCTTCTTAAGTGTCTTCTGAAATATCAAACCAAGTCAACTTGCAAGCCTGTTGAGAAACATTAATAAAAAACATGAAGGGAAAACAGTTTCTGAGTTCACATACTTAAAAAGAGAACAAGTTGCATATGATCCTATTCAAAGTTGGGAAGTTGATTGGGTTATTTTCCAAAAGTAAGAATCATTGTGAACTTGAATCACATTGAGATGCGTGTTCTTTCCTTGAAAGAGCATTAAACAGCTGAGAATCAGTCACCTTACTTCAGCAGTGTTTTTGAGACAATGGGGGTGAAGACAATATTAATTTTTAAGTAATGTGAGCACAAGAAATCTGATGCCAAACTGCCCTTTTTGCTCCTGGGATTATTTTGAGCTAATTCCCAAGGCATCTTACTGAAAATGTATCCTTTGGACTAAAAAAACAAAACGGCAAAACCCACTCTCTTGGACCCTACTGTTTTAGTTCCCTGTATGAATCTTCTGGTTTGATTTAGGAATGTGCTGCTTGGTTCCCATGTGCATTGTTGTTGTAGTATTTACTTTGGAAGGAAAAGTGAGTATACGGTTCACGCCTTAACCTTGTCAAGCTTTCCCCTTACCAACTTGAGCTGACACCATACAAATTCCAAAAGGAAAGGCCACAGCCAAAATTAATCATAAACATTAACCATAAAATATTACTCTTGACCCTACCAAGGGGCAGACCTCTAGGAATAACATCCTGCTCCTTAAGAAAATAACATCCCTCTCCAGCCGAGAGGTGCAGACGGTCTCGTCTGTGCATGACGGACATGCTGACCTGTGCCTCGGGCTGTAACATCCGATCTCAGCTCAGAGGGTAATGTGCACTCCAGGCCTTGCCTTATGGAAGTCAAACACAGCCCTACATATAGGCTTTGGCACTTGTGTCCTCTGCATGAAACCCATCCTGTGTGAGGCTGTGCTGTTGGGGTTTTGTGCAAAGACAAAAAGACTAAGGCTGAAGCTGGAAAATTTACAGCTGCAACTTCCAGGCTGTTTTGACCTGAATTAATACTGTAGGTATACACTTCACTGCACCAACAATGAGCCCTGAGGGAAGGTGACAGTCTGTAGCTCCTTTGTAACATTTCACTTGAATAGACCCTATGGTAAGCTTATTCCTAGAGGCACAGTCCGCAGGTTATTGGAAGACATTATTTCCATAGCTATCAGGCAGTATGCTGTTCATCAGCAAATTGAATTAATGAAGCCTCTGAAATCTGAAAACTCCAGAATCAAAACTAATTAGTATTGCCAAATACTGATTTTATTGGGAAAAGAAATAATAAATCAAAGAAAAACTTAGTTATTGCAAGTTACTGGAGATGAAACATAAATGCCTAAATGAAGCAAGACCTGCAACATTGAATGAAGCATTCCCTAAATATCATTAAAATATGTGGCATGTAATAATCAGGTTACTTCCCAGGAGATGCTGGTTGTACTGACATTGATAGGGAGAGATTTCAGTAGCAAGCTGTTGAACTTGTCAAGGTTGCCCCACAGATACATTTCTGGTATTGCAGGCCTCCCTTAATTCAATCCCTTGCCAGCAAGAATAAGGTATAAGTACCCCATTTTCAGGGGCTCCCCTTAGCATAAACTCTTCAGTGTCACCTCAACAAGTGATTTTGGTCTTCCTTTTCCCAGCATGTCAGCCTCAGATGGAAATCGAGCTGCTGTTGAGATTGACAGGTTAAATGGGAAGAGAACTGGTGAGACAAATGACACCATTCTAAATTGGTGCACTTACAGTCGTTACAGAAGATTAAAAGATTTCCCTGGTAACGCTCATTTTTCTCTGTGGGAGAAAGTGGGGTTTGTTTCACCCATTGACTAATACTAATCAAAGCATAAATTTCAAGCTTTTGCAATTAAATTATTACTTGTAACAAGTTAATGTGGTTAAAACTTCTCTGGGATTTTGATGCCACACTGAAGTACAGCTGTGCCCTCTGTGAGTGAATTTGACAGATTCGATAGAGATGGTAGAGATTGTTGCTGTGTTATCTGCTGGATAAATGCCTTGAGGTAAGTGAATATTTTCACAGGAATTGATCTGTGCCTGATTTGTACTTGTGTAGTCTATTTATAGCTAACAAATGTAAACTGTATTCTATGCAGATGGCTCACTTCTGACAACACAGTACAAACTGAGTACACTCCTCCTTTCACACTAATGCCAATACATCTCTCCTGTTATTAATAAGCTATTTAGACACATTCTGACAGCAGACTAGACCTCATCTTTGAGATCAGTACCTGACGCTCATATTTCTTCACTCTTGCCCTCTGTTTCTTTTCACCATCCATCACACTGACTCTTACTTCCTATCCTCTCCTGTGAAATGGACACTACCTTAGTTTTTCATCAACAGTAAAACAGATCAAGGTGGTTCCATGTGTTGGTAAAGATAAATGTCGAGGCTAAAATCTTTCCTTGTGTGTCTTCCATTAAATTTCACTGTGTAGCATTTGTACACTTTTCAGCTATGATGCACAAAAGCCAGTGCTGCAAAAGATTTTCAGAGTCTCACAACATCATGCCTTTATAGAAAACCAGTATCCTTTTAGGAAATCAGTGTTTCTGCCCTGAAATCAAATACCATTAAAACCTCCCTGTGTTTTGTGACTTACTTGTCCAGTCTTTTCAAATGGCCCCTTCTCAAATGGCACAGGTTGTATATCATGTCAAGGAGAGGACTGGCAAAATGTGCCTTGGAATTATGCAAACATAATAGTAATAGTAATGTAATTAGTGATAAATAAAGATATTTCTTCCTCTGTAGTTACAGCAATGGTAAGGAGGAAAAGTTGCATTTGAACAATTCTCATTGGAAGAGTCTTTTGTTTTACCCAGCTTCTCTTGAGGTGAGTTAATTGCAAGTCTTCTCACTTATGTTTATGTGTGATAGAAAGAGACAAACTTTTTTTTGTGCATCTGTATATAATGTTTTGTCCCTGGTAATGGACTAAAATATTTGGTTATGAAGGAAGGAATTTTTCTTTTGGCTTACAAAGGAGTTTGCTGCAAGAACTAAACTTAGTTGTGCAGGAGTAGGGAGCCTGCTGACTTCTGATAGTCCATCAAGGCTGACAGCTTAAGAAAACCTGCCAAGGTAGCTGTTCTCTCAGTTAGCTGAGCAATGGCATTTTCATCACCAAAGTTCAGAATTTCTTTCAGAGAAAAACTGACTCTGACTTCTTGAACTTTCAGACTACTGAGCTGAGCAGAATGCAACCAAGTGTTGAGACACCATGCATGGATCTAAGGGACAGATGGATACAAACTATGCCAGAGAATCATGATAAGACATTCAGCCTGCTTTTTTTTTTCTATTTCCCTTTAACCATTGTTCTTGCTCTACTGTTCTGAGTCTTACTGGCTTTTCACCATTTCTCAGTAGTAGTAAATATACAAGATATCCTGTGAGAAACCTAAGACCACTTAAAAAGCAGCTCTAAGATGAGTTCAACTCACATTCCCAGAGCAGTATTCTCCCTGAAGCTGAAGATCCAGACCGAAGGCAAGTTGGACACCTCTTGGATGTTATGGTTCCTCAGAAGCTCTCACTGGTGTTCATTCAGCAGCAACTCTCCTTTTAGAAAGCATATTCTGTACAAAAAGAACACTAAAAGCAATTCAATGGTGAAATTAGAGATCTACATAGATTACACTCCCAATGCAAAGGGATGGATTAGCTTAACTTTCAACTCCTGCTGCTTAATGTTGATTTAATATATTGTCTTGACTTTTAATAAGGTTATTGAAAGATAAAAGCATATAAGGAGCTGTGCCACAGATGCGACAGTCAGAACTTCATACGCAAAATAAAAGAGACATTATAATAAAATGAAAATTGAATGTTGCTTGTATAAAATCTGGCTTTGTTTTGATGCATAAAAAGCAAACACTCTTCCATACTGAGGTTTTCAAGAATGTCTTAAGTACACAATGCTTCTGATGCCACCCCAGTTGCCTATATATAGATCTGTCTTGTGTAAAGAATTTAAAAAGCATTAGAATGGAGAAATCAAAGAGACAATAAATTTTAAACCAATCTTATTGTCTGCAGCCTAAAGTGTTATTAAGATCAAAGTGGAGCAAACATCTGGCATTTGCCTTTCTGCAAAAATTAGATCAAATTACCTACCATAGGATTTAGATCCATTCAATAAGCTATTTCCATTGTACACATAGTTTTCTTTCTCCTTTTTTTTTTTGCTAAATCTAACTTAGCACCCAAATTCTAGTCTCTTCATTCATCTGAAGTTGAAACAAATTAACAACAAAAATGGAAATCGTGTTCCTCATGAACATCTGTTTTCGAAGGAACATTCAAGGTCCTTCAGATCCTAAAGAGAGAAGTTCAGCAAGACTTCATCCTTTAAGTGTAATTGTCTAGAAATAAACTTAACTGAATACACAAAACCCTGTCGCCATCCTTAAAAATAAATTCTTTGTGACTACTCTTTTAACTGGTGTCATTGCTGACTTTATTCCATACTAACCACTCCTGAAGTGTGTTATTAAGAAGCTTGGCACAGTGGCCAATAGTTTTATGTATAATCTTATCCAATATACATTTTTTAGACTTCTAAATATATCTAATGCACACCTTGGCTTTTACACCTTGTTTAGAAAGATAAATGCATTTATGTTACATCTATATAGCATGACTTTTTAATTCTCTGTAGAGAACAGTGCACTAATACAAAGCTAAGATTGAGAGTATGTCTCTTAAATACAGAATGTAATGTGTCCTTACACCTCAAAAACTCAATTACAAAAGTTGAATTAAAAGAAAAACAATGTTTTCTGCAAATTCGTCATTATATGAATCAAAAATCTCAACAGTGCTCAGTAGTGATGCCATACAATAAAATTATGTTTAATGAACTTGAGCATTCTATCCCATATGAGCTGTAAATTACACATTAATTCTTTCCAATTCCTTTATTGCCAGAAACCATATGGATATTACTAGGCAGAAAGGTAAGACATAGCTCTCAAATATTCTGGAGAGAGAGAAAGATTTTTTTAACATTTTTTCTTTTTTGCTCTTGCAATATGAACTGTAATAATAATTTTTTTCCACAAGACATTCTTTGAAAAAGAAACGCAAATGTGCCACCAAGTTCAAATCTTCTTTGCAGAACTTTTACTGTGAGTAAGTGTAATTTTTCCATTTGATCCATCCCCAAGCTATGTGATCTATATCTGTACCACGGCAAGGAGGAGGTATTGCTTATCACAGCCTAGAATTTTGGGCTATTTTAATGCAATTCGAAATAATCTTTTTTTACATCAGTATAGACTTTCTCATATCTTGCATCTTGATTATTCAATAAAAAAGTGGATACCAAATTTTACTTTCAAAACTTACAAAGTAATAGGAAAGGGAGCAAGTGACAGTTAAAATTTCTGTATTCCTCCACCCAGACCCATGAAAGCTAGAAGAAGAATTCAGGCAGCCAGAAGACACACATTGAGAAAGAGCACCTTAAAGTCATCAATTCCATTCCCAGGCAGGCAGTGCAGATAGGCTTCAGATGTTTTTATGTAGATGCATTACAAGGTAGCATCAAAAATCTGCACTGGGATTCTTTGTGATACTTGCATGTTGCTGGGAATTTACAGTTTCAGTCTCAGCTGATTAAAAAAAAAATTCTGATGGTTATTAAAAATATGAACCAGTGATAGCTCCATTGTTTTGGCTAAATACAAATACATTTTTACTCCCTGTAAATGATACAGCTCTCCCCTTTGGTTAGTGTATTGCAACCATCCAGGTAAGCAGGACAACTCAGAAAAAATTGTGGACGTTCTTCTCCCAAAATGTACTGTTGTATTTCAGTAAGTAATGAAGTGGTTTCTAAGGCAGGTTTGAGTTATCTGGAGTGAATAAGGTCTACCTTTTTTTCACTTGGTTGTTCTTCAGGAAAACTATTGGAGCGAAAACCTGTAGGTTTACATCTACAGTGGAAAAGGAACATCAGCCTCCAGGGTGCAGTTCTAATTCTCCTCCCTGTTTTATTTGTTTGGGTTGGTTTTTTTGTTTTGTTTTGATGGTGGGTTTTTTGTCTGGTTTGGGTCCAGGGTTTTTTGGTTTGGTTTGGTTTGTTTTTCACTCAGGAGAAGGTAAATTACAAGGTGAAGTTACCACATCATTTTTTGCAAAGGCAAGGTCCCTGTTCCCAGCCAGGCACGGCTGGTGACAGGCAGCTGGATCAGAGTCGTGGTGCTGTCTGTCCAGCTGACCCAACTGTACCTACTGTGCACATCTGCTGCTCAGATGGGAGCACAGGCTCAGCAAACCCAGCGTGCTCTTGATGCCTCAGTCCCACAGCATGGGTGTGAATTAACGGCGCAGCACATGGACGGCAGAGCACACGCAGAAACTCCCAGCAGGGATCCAGCCTGTCCCACTGGGGACAGGGAAAAGGATGGTCTCAGTTCTATCTGCATCCCTGACAGCAGATTAAGGTGTGTGAATGCTCTCTCTCACCTTCTTTTGATCAGTGTGGTGGTAGGTTTTTCCGGCCCTTCGGCAACAGATCAGTGTAACTAACTAAAAAGCACATGGGAGGTATCTGCAATTCAAAGCTGGTATGTAGGACAAATATAAATTATAATGAAATTATATGCTACTATATAAATAGTAAGACCATGGTACCGTGAAGCACTAGAAAGCTAGGCCCAGGAGGTTTTTTCTCTGGTTCAAATACTCAAATAAATATACATATGCACAACTTCTCAAAGGAAACTTATTCTGCTCAACTGTGCCCATATCTCAGACCAGAAAAAGTCAATCACCTTCCAAAAATAATGATTCTTAGCTAATTTTATTATCTTTTCAGTAAGTTTTAGAAGCACGACAAAGCTAGATGTGAAGGAAGACTAAACCAAAAGGGGTGGGAAGTTTGAAGAAATCTGTTGTGATTGCAGTCCTTCCTCAACCCTGGCCTTGCACATGTGCTGCCAGCAATGACAAATCTTCTGTTCCTTTTTTGTAATTGTTTTTCATCTGCTCTTTCCCTATTTGCATCTTGTAATATGCTTTATTGTAAAGGTGTTCCTTACTCCTTTTTTCTAGAAGTGGGACTAAACTGCCAACTAGACATTAAACTGAGATAAGGCATAAGGCAGGCAGGCCAACTACAACTTCAACTCTACAACAATTCAAGGCTGATTTATATTTTGAACTGCCACTATATGGTTTACAATGGGAAAAGTGTGAGCAAAGATTGAGATTCTCCTATAAATTGTGGAAGGGTGAGGGGGAAGTGACAGATCTCATTTGAAAACCTTATTGAAGTAGCCGTGTTGAATGATGGTGCCATTGCTTGTCTCTATGTCTTATTGTCATAATGTAAAGCCTTTTTATAATTAGAAGAAACCACAGAAGTCAGGATAAAGTCCAACAGATTCAGAAAGAGCTGGAAACTTAAGGAAGGGAAAAAAAACTCAAACCAAAAAACCCACAAAAAACCAAAAAAGAAACAACAATAGACACAGGCTGGAGAAGATATTTTATTTATTTGTTACTAGTAGTTAAAATGATGTACAAAATGCTGGGAAGAAAAAACTCCAATTCTATTCAGTTACAAAATAATTAAAACTTCATTTTAAACCAAGTTTTGCTTTGTGAGACCGAGCATGAAAATACTGCAGCCTTAGGTTATATAGTCCATTGTTTTTAGAATAAAGCAGACATTTAAATACATATTGTGGTTGATATTAAATATCTCATATAATTGTAAGTTAGCAGAACTTTCTTACTCTCAGGCAATAACTAGCAATTCATAGAAGTTCTTTGTATAAAATTTACATGGGTGAGAGGGATCTGCCTCAAGGGAAGTTTCATCATGATCTATGCACAGGCAGTTTTAGAACATAAAGATTTGGAATACTTTTATCAATTTTCCTTGAGAATTCTAGACGAAACTTTAAAGGAGTCACTAATGTTTGAAGCTTTGCTTAACAGCTAAGGGGTTAGGAACATAGCAGTCTCTGTCAAAGAAAATGCGAATTTTACTGTCAACTTTACATGAAGAAAAAAATCATTCATACGGTGTTCCTATTTCTTGAACAGAAACCCAAGCTAGTACAAAATTTCCAGCAATGATTGAGGTTGGCCCTTTCCCCTGAGGGAAAAAAAAAAAAGAAAAAAAAAAGTAATTTAAAGGAAAACATTCCCTGCCTATTATCAGTGAAAGAGAATTTGAATTAATAATAACATTAAATATCCATATTTTTCTGTTTAACTATTCACATTCCACACAGTGGAAACCTACCTCCTATAATTCCAGATTTTAAAACTGGATTTCAAAATCCATGAAGACGTGTCAAACTGCTGAGTAACAATACACCGAATGAAATGCATTTTAATAATTCCAATAATTGAGTTGTAATCACTTAATTTTACAAACACAAACCTCACAGCAGTGGATTTTAGAGCAAAAATAGATGAGTTGTAGAGATGCAGGATATCACCAATAAATGTGTGATGCACTGTATAACAGGTGGGACAACTGATAAAATGAGGCCACATAGAACACATCTGTGACATGCTACTCATCATATATCTTCCCTTTGGGCATGTTACTAAGGGCAGAATAGTCTTCCTTAACATTCTGTGGCAAGAAATGATGTCAAAATAATCGCCTTGTGGCTGAGAGAGGCATCTGGTGTGAGAGAGAACAGTTATACTGATAGTGGATGCTAGAGAATATTGCTGCTGAGCAGGGAAGCTGAGTCCTGGGCTCTCAAAGGTTCATCATAGAGTAAGCGTGGACCATCAAGTGCTCAGGATAGCAAGGGCAACAAAAAGGGGCTGCCTCTCTGCTCCAGTCCCCAGGACACACCTCATTAAACTAACTTTTTTGTAGGACCTTCTGTGCTCTTGCCAAACATTACAGCCCCGATCAATTTTAAACTCCTAAGCCTGAAGGAAAGAAAAGACAACATAACCTCACAGGTGAGCATTATCAAGCTGTTAGATGTAGTGTGTCCCCTTCTATGTTTTTTCACCCCAAATGAGAGGGGCAGTCAGCTCTAAGTTTTCAGGAAATTCTCTTTACTTATTCCAAATCCAGTTTAAATGCAAGACTGTGGTAAAAGATATAAAAAGAGGATCATTGCTGGCAAAGTTCTGCATCTCTGTTTCAACAAACTGCATGCCTGTGGCAAAGCTAAAATAACAATAACAATGCAATGTTTACTAGTCATGAATGTTGTGTCTTTTGTCTCTTGTGTGGTTATTGCATTTGCAGTCACATGATGCTTGTTTTAATTTTTGCTCTGCTTTTTATGTACTAAATTACTGCCATTCTGTACTTGATCTTGGTTAGCAAGATTTTTGTGCTGTGGTTATGTATGTGTGTGAAAAAGAGGAGTTTGGATACACACAATGAAGTAGGCACACTCATTGCATGTATATATAGATACCACTGCCTAAAAGATACTGCATATACATATATATGTAGATATGAAGAATAACTGACATCAGAAATACAAGACATCAAATGGATCTAGTAGCATAAGAATGGGTTTTGTTTGGTTTAGAGAGCCATCAGAATTCAGAAGTATATTTATAGCCTTGTGTATAGTTTCTTTTTAATTTATGTAATATATGACTAAGTATATAAATTAAAGCAAAACGTAAACAGAAGACAATATCTCTTCCTCTGTGTTTTCCTATTTATGTATCTTTCCTTTTTCTACTCCCTTTTGTACTCTCCCTGTCTACTTGCTTTGACCTTTTGCTTTCTAAGTTGCTGTAGATCTGTTTCCCATCCACCTATATTGACTTTTCAGCACTCCCACATCTCCCCATTGTTCTCCAGACACGGCTTTTGGATTACAGCTATTTTTTTGAAGAAGTGTGTTACAAACTTCCAACACAGCTTCTATCTTCAGTGATGGCTGTACTACACTTTAAGTTGCTCTTTGTGTATTTCTTATATAATAATAGATTCATGCTTTGAAATATATTGTCCTCTCACTTTGATGTTTCATGTAATACAGTAAAAGCAAATAGCACAAAGGTGAACACTCGCAAAAGCCACAGCTCCACTTTCCCAGCAAGCAGCAAAAATGTGAATATACAGATGAATTGAGAAACCTAGTTCATGACTATGGGTAATTACGGAGTTTTTAATTTTTTTTTTTTTTCTATGGTGAACATTCATGCATTTGCTCATCCATGTCCATTTTCTCCCTTACACACACACACACGCATGCATGCCCTTTCCTTACATGATTTTTTTCTTTTTTTGGGGAGGTTTTGCATGTTTTAGGTAATTCACTAGGTCCCTTTCAGTTTTGCCCAGCCTTGAAGGTAGGCTAGTTCATGCCACTCACTCTCATGCTGGCAGTGATTGTGTACAGTCAAGAGTGCAATTGCTACTTTTTCTCAGTTTAGTCCAAGTCAATAGATATGCACCGGCACTCCTTAACTCGGGTGATTCTTTTCTTTTTTCTTGGGGGCTGAAGCTCGGGGCAATTGAGTGTAACAGTCATGGTGGTGAATTTCTTGGGCTTGCAGAAGGAACAAGACTGGAAGGAGCCTTCTTCTTTACGGACATGCCTGGGGATGTAGAAGGAATTGCACTGGCCATAGCAGAACCTGTTGATAATGGTGCGACTGTTGCAGCCTTCCTCGTGGATAGTTTGTTTGAGGGGCTGGGTTTTACACCAATCCCGCTTCAGGTACTTGCGCTCAGTGATGTGCAGTGCCTCCTGACTGGACTCCAGCACCTCCTCAGCAGGCATCGAGGTGCCTTTCCCTCGCTCTCGATGCCTGGAGCCTGACTGCTGCTGTGTCTGGATTTGCTCTGAATCATTGGGCTGATCCTTGACAGGAGGAGGGATAGCACCTTGAGATCCACGATTCCTCTTTCTCCCTTCGGCTGCTGGTAGCAGAAATCCCATCAGAAGGAACAAGGCGCCGATGGCATACAGTGTGCGGACCATCCTGTATGAAGGAAGTTGAGGAAATAAAACACAGTTGTGGATTTCAGATATCAACAGAAGCCAGCTATGCAGTAAAATTTCAGTTCCATAAAAGAAATGTGTGCACACACACACACACATAAGCATTCAAGCCTGTAGCAGCTGGAAAGCTGTTTCCAAATTACCAAGTAACAGAAGCTTTCAAATAGAGTCATTGAAAGTAAGCCCAACAGAATTTTTTTTGTGTGTCCTCCATCTTTTTCCAGCTCTTTTCTCTATTGTGCATTACTCTAGTTCTCATTCCCTTCTTACAGCTCACTGACATATAGGAAGATTGCTCCTGACTTACAAAGGTGGAAGTACAAATTTTACGTTACACAAGGATTCATTTACATGACACAGCTATCTACCATACCAGAGGGCTAATGTCTTTGTCTCAGCAGACTAGTCTAGATTCGTGTCTGATTATCAGACACAGAAACTTTATACAGCTCCTTGTATAATGTACATCCAGTATATAATGTATATGCTGTATACACCTGTAGCCTGTTTTACAGCTTCCCAACCTCTGTCACACTGCATCTCTAAAGGGGTCCAATGTATCTGAGTGTAATGATACTTAAGCTGAGAGATGTGCAAGTCAGGCAACTTACATAGAAGAATATTTAGGTATAGGTTAAAAGAGATGCATCTTATAATTTCAAACTACATCTTCTTGCACATTACTCTGAATCCTTGGTAGAAGTAATATAGATTACAATCACAGTTCTAAGAATTTTTCAGATCCCTAAATTTTATTCGTTTTACACCAAATGATGTTGTCGGAGGACAGAATTTTCTAAATGACATTAAATATCATACTTTGTGCACACAAAAAAGACCACTTCAGGAAATGCAGTTGAGATGATCAGGACCTTCAAAACTGTGTGACTGCTCCAAATCTAATTATTGCATAGGAACAGCCTTTCTCTCCTCCCTTATTCCACATTTTCTGCTGCTTCCCAGACCTCTGAGTTCTTGAGGCTGTTCAGTCAGCTTAAAACACCAACCAGCATGGAAGAAACTCATCAGCGTCACACTTTCCCCTTCCAGAAGCACCATGGTCTCCAAGTTTTTCTGAAAGGAGCTATGTGGTAGCAAGACAGACAGATGAGGGAATAAGTCTCTGAGGGACATTCCCCATTGCAGCATGGAAGAAGGCACCAGAAATGATCAACTAATTGCAAAAAAACACTGTAAAACACTAAAATTGTGAAGAGGCACAGGCACTAAAAAGGGAAAGGACTGTGGAAAAAAAATATGCTGAGGAAGTAATTGTTTTCTACCTGCTTGGAATGCTGCTGTTGTATCCCTTTTTTGACTTGCTTTGTAATTATGGAAAAAAACAATGTTTGAATTGAAGAGTCCTGCTTGTGTTACTACCCGAGAAACATGTGAAACCATGGGCACTGTCCTGCACGGCTTCATCCACTCTGCCTGAGACCACACAACTAGGCAGGAAAGCAGCCAAATGCCAGTGCTGTGAGGGCCACCTAGAGACTCAGGAGAGGCTCAGGGTAAGTACTATTTGCTGTAAAAGATAACTGCTGATTTCTCAGTTATTAAGTCTTTCCAGTCACATGGAGGAAATAAATGTTACACTGTTCAAACAGCCTTTCTCATCAAATGGATTGGGAGAGGAATTCCTGAAGTAAAAAAGTGTCATAGGGGGTTCCACTACATTCAAGGAGTTGCTTGTGATCTAATATTTTTAGTGTTTGTCAGCAGATTGTTAGAGCACCTTGAGTTCCTTATATATCATAGATGTATGCATTCATTTCAGTAATCTATGTGCCAGTGTGCCCTATGCTTGGGCAGAAGCTTCATGCTTCGAGGAAGGGGTATAAGAATGACACAATTGCTGACTCCAACAGACAATTTGGAAGGGCTGCTGTTAGAAGCTAAATGAAATATGATATGGAACACACAATTTTAATAACCTTAAAGCTTCAACATAGACAAAAATAAGTTGGAAATTCCAATTAAGGAATAATGTAGCATAATTTCAAGTGTCAGCCTCAACTTCACATTTGCTGTTTTTCCTCATCTCTATTACAACCTGAATATTATTTAAACATGTTTCATTTTAATTTTGTCTTAAAAATAAGTTTTCAAAGAATGATTAACTATTGCTTATTCCCTCAAGAGATCAGAATGATTTCTTCCAAAACTATTCTTATTTCTCTGGCGACGGTCTAGTCACCAGTATTTTAATATGCACTTTATTTACTCAACATGGTGCCAGATTCTTAAAAGAAAAAAAAAAAGTGATTGCATGAAGTTGAAAATAAATTGCTAGGTTGTAAGCAATGCCAGAAAACTTCAGGTGTTTATTTTATTTAGTGTTCCACAACTTGGATGAGGTTCCAGCAACATGCACATTCCTGGGCTACTTTTATTTTTAAAACTGATTACCTCCACGTTGTTTTCTTTCTTTTTTTTTTCCCCATAGATGTACAATTGATGACACAGCAAGGTGTAGTCCTACGAAAATGAGGTGTACTCTGGGATGGGAATTTGGGGGAAATTTCATAGTAATATATACTATTATAAGGTCTGTGTCCCAGATTCATGTAACTTGATTAAGCACATGCTTATCCCTAAGGAAATGTAAGCATGTGTTTCAATGTAATCCTAAACTGGGAGGAAGGTAATTTTTCACTGGGTTGGTTTCCAGCCTTGAAGGTGAAAGCTGCATTACATGCTCATAAAAGAAATTGTAACTCAAATGAAAATTAGCCACTCAGCAGAAACATTTGTTACGGTCACTTCCAAAACACAAATCTAAAAGTAATCCAGTAATTTAGAGAGAAATACAGGTTAAATACAGAAGGGGCTGTGTGAACTTCAAGATCCCCACAGCAGCTAAGCAGGATCTTTTTTTAAGAACTGATAAAAAATATTTTAAAATTAAGATTTTTAATTTTTAAAATGTAAAATACAAAGGAAAATGAGGTGGCATGCCTCAGGAAGGAAAGCAGCCAAAATGCAGTATGGGCACCCTGCAGCACCTCTGGTCCCAGGGCAATCAATGCTTTTGCTTATGAGAGAAGATGATTAGGAAGTGGTTCATCTATCTATGAGTTAGCAGTTGTGAATGTTTCCTTAATGGGGTTTTTTATTATTGAAAGAAGTAGAACACCGAAGAGCACAGCAGAAGTAACTAAAATCAGTGTTACCATACCCAAAGTTTTACTGAAGAGAAATCTCTCCTGAAGTAAATGCTTTTTCTCCTCATTACAGTCTGCATTACATAATTCTGCAGGAGTAATAACTCTGCAGCTGTGAGAATCAGGCTGTAAAAGCTTATATTCCACATTTCTGCAAAACTTTCATTACTTGATACTAACTGGCTGTTACACTGGCATAACCAGAAAACCTTTTGAGAATTCATTTGAGAATCCTTTGAACAAGCAGATGACCATAACTAAACTGATCAATTCCCTCATTTCATTCAGATCCAGAGAGATATGATAGAACTAATATTTTTTTTAAAGTAACACAATACTCCAAAACTCTATTCTTTCCATATTTTACTCCTGAGTTCCACTTTTTATCATCTGTAAGCTCTTAGTCCTAAAGCCAAAAGAAGTTTTATTGCTGACTTCAAACAGGAGCAGAATTGGGCCCTAACATTCATATCACTTCATATGTGGTTTATCTAGAGCCTGAGATCTCATCATCTAAAACAGATTAAGAAATGTGTGGATTAATACTAGCAACTATTGAGAGAGAAATGTAAATGCTTTCAGGTTTACTATTTCATACAATTAAGCTGTATTTTTTCTTATTTATACATTTTCTGCTATGAATTAAGGATCTCCACATGTCAGTTCATAGACAGAATTTCCCTCTGAGTTCATAAGTGGAGTCAGACAGTTACTACTGACATTTTTAGCACCACACAACTTGTTTAAAAGATCTGGATGGAAACCTGGTTGAAATATACAGCAAAATTGTCACAGATCTTAACAGGCCTGTAACTTCATCTGTAAACCCCTTTTACTAAGAAAATATTATGATGAGCCATGGACTCCTGTGCTTCACAGAAAACATGAAAAATAATCTGATGAAGAACTAAAAAAACCCAAAACCAATTATTTGGTGGACTTCAAATACAAGCCAAAGAAAGACAAAAATCACAATCCCTTTGACTACTGCGAAAACAGAAGTGGTTTATGTCCCGAAGGATCGGAATAATTCTATGCCTCGCATATTACATCTGAATTACAGAAACACTCTTATGTAATGTTTTCATAGTTCATGGATCTGTATTTTTAAATATTAAAAAAAGAGCATGGTAATGGCAGTTCCCAGAGAACTGTATTTTTTTTCTGAAATCAAGACAGCAAAACTAACATCTGTGTTTCATAGAATTTGGATACATTTACATTTCAGAAAATTTCTTCTTGAGAGTCATAAAGTTGGCGGGGTTTGAGACATATAAGGAGTGTAGGCAGCAAATTTAAAACAAAAACAAACCAACCAACCCTTGAAACCTTGAGAATTCCCCGTTTAAGAAACTATTTTTCAGCAGGACATTCTATGGGACTCCAGGGAAGCTGAACATGGTGGGCATGGCTGGTACCAAACCCGAGTTTGCCTTGCCTGAAGACGCCCACGCAGCCTGACAGCTCCCAGCTTCCTAGAGCTAAACCCCCTTCAGACACATTTCCTCATGAAGCCCTAAAACAGCCGGAATAGCTTTGCTCCTCTCTCTGCACTGCCGCGCGTGCTGAAGAGTCTTCAGCAGAAGCTACGCATTTCTGGGTAGCATTGCCGAGAGAAAAAAAATAAATGCTTTAGCATAGCTTGGCACTGAATGCTAAAGAAGAGCAAAGAGCTACGGTCATCGGTGCCTTTTATCACTTACACACAGACCCAGCGCACGCTGGTTGGTTATTCCCGGGCTTGCTGGGCTCAGAGGGGAGCGGGGCAGGAGCAAAGCACTTCTGCACCTCAGGGGTCGCCGGGCTGGCCGCAGAGACAGCTGAGGCTGGGGAGGTCACTGGCACAGCACCCAAAAGTCGCCGCTCACAAAACGCCTGATTAACCCGGTGTCCTGTCAGCAGCAGGGAGAGCCAAACGCGCGCTGGTGTCCCAGAGCCCCCATCTATGCAGAAGGAGGTTTCCCCAGCGCTGGGTCTCGCTTCCCGTTCTTTCGCCGAAAGGAGCCACGAGTGGGACACCAGGAGCGAGGCCGCAGCTGGTGGCCGGAGAGGGACGCTGCGGTTCAGCACAGCGGGCCAGGGGCCGCGTACCTTCCCAGCCCCGCACAGCCCCGGGCAGGAGCGCCCCGCCGCACCGCCCAAGCCGCCGAGGTAAGACGGGGCTAGCGCCTGGCTGCGCCGCGGGGATCGCCGGCGGCCAGAGAGATTGCAGGCTTGGTTCGGCTCGGCATGGCCGGGAGCGACTCGGCTCCTCGGGGGCGGGGACGCTCCTGGCGGCGGCTGGCGACACCGACCGGCTCTTCCCTCGGGTCACGGCCGCCGTCTAGGTTAACCCAACGGAGGACGAGCTCGCTGGAGGGACTGCCAAGCCCCGGGGGAATCATATTGAAATGGACGGGGCAAGCAAGCAGGCGTCCTCCAGGAGGGAAAAGCCCCTCGCCAAGCTGCGCCGCTGGCCCCGGGCCAGGAGGAGCGCGGCCCGTCCGCGCTGCGGGGAGGTCCCGGCGGCGGGGGCGGGGGACTGGCCAGGGCGGGGGGGGGGGGGGGGG
>VXBB01000563.1:287815-299156 GCA_013399915.1 Illadopsis cleaveri | reverse complement strand
CGGACGCACGGAGCCGCCGACTCGACAAAACTCCCGCGGCTCCGAGTCAGGTGGGAGGGCTGGGCGGAGAGACGGCGAAGTTCAGCGGTGGAGCCGCGTCCGGTCCGGTCCCGCCCGAGGCTGCACGGTGAGGGACGCGCCAAGCTGCCCACGGGCGCGCTGCCGGTGCGGAGCGTCCGCACCCGACCCCGCTGGCACACACCGAGTCCCCCGGGCAGCACGCACCCCGGCCCGGGAGCCCCTGAGGTACCAGAAGCACGCTCCTCCGAGGAGCACAGGTTTGCAAAGGCGGGCCAGGACAGCGGGGGCTGAGCGGCCTCGTAGGGGGCAGCTCGGCGGGACGGGACGAGATAGGATGGGGCTGGCACCTGGGGATCTGCCCCCGCTCCGTGCATAGGCCGGGCCAGGATTTTTCCGTGTCTCGGGTGGGCGCCGAATCCAATTTGTCGGGAGTGATGCTGTAGGCGGAGATGGGAGGCAGAGCTAACGGGGCTTTTGCAGTGCCCGTGGTTGTGAGGGGAAAGAGATGTAACGGCGCCCTAATTCCTAGCACTGCGGCGGAAAGGTCGGCGGCGCCCCTCACTCCCGCTGACGGGAGGGACGGGCGTCACGCCGTGCAAAACCGAGACGCCCTGGCGTTTAGCTAGACACCGGTGAACGGCTCCTTCCCTTGCCCTTCTCTGAAGGTAGGATAGAGAGCTTAAAATTTTGCCTCCCACAGAGACTGGCCGAACTCCGCAGCCGCCGGACCCGTTTGCGCCCCCGCTGTAAGTGCGCGCATCCCTGCGCGTCCCCGCGGGTCCCAGCGCGTCCCCGCTCACCTGCGCGACGGCGGCTCCTCGGCGGGGTCGGCTCGGTGGCGGTGGCTCCTCGGCGCGGCCTGGGGCTCTGCAGGGCTCTGCCCGGTGGGTCACTCGGTGGAGCGGGTGGTGTGGGAGCCCGAAGCTGCCCGGGAGTCCATAGAGAGAGAGTGTCAGATCCTGCCTACAAATTGCAGCAGCGCCGAGCTGTCTCCCATTTAAATGTCTGCCAGCTGAGAGCTGCTCTCCAAGCCCCTCCAGATCATTGGACAAGCGCCTCCAAAGCCCGTGTTATCCGCCCCTTTTAACACTTCCATAAACTTCCACCAGGGAAAGCTTTCAGTCATCCAGATAAAACACTCGACTACTTTCCTGTCTTCAGAGAATCGGTGCTAAAGGTCACCACCCCAAGGAATTGTTCCTGGAATGCACAGAAAATTCACATTTTCCATCCCCATTAAAGTATAACAGTTAAGAAGAATTAGCGGCCACCCCGCTCCCACCGCCTCCGCCGCCCTTCCGTGCACGCCGGGCGCTTCCCTGCCCATGAGCCGGCCGGGCGAGCGGGCCCGCGGCGGGGAGCCCCTGACCGGCCTGCCTCCGCCGGGAGGGAGGCCACCACCTTTGCAGCCCTCCCGCTTACAAATTCGCTTTCTGAGGTTCTGCAGTATGCCGGAAATTTCGCAGCTTTGAGGGAAAAAAAAAACAACAAAAAAATTCAGTGGTAATGTGTGTGTGAAGAGGGTGTTAAACCGTGATTCCCGATCCGCAGCCCTGCGCTCATGGCTCTGTATCACTGAGGGTTCGTTTTTNAGGCCACCACCTTTGCGGCCCTCCCGCTTACAAATTCGCTTTCTGAGGTTCTGCAGTATGCTGGAAATTTCGCAGCTTTGAGGGAAAAAAAAAAAACCAACAAAAAAATTCAGTGGTAATGTGTGTGTGAAGGGGGTGTTAAACCGTGATTCCCGATCCGCAGCCCTGCGCTCATGGCTCTGTATCACTGAGGGTTCGTTTTTTTGGAGGGGTGCGGGTTGTCTTTCTTTGGCCCGCAAGAGGCGAGACACGTCGAGTGTCTCGTCACTGTGTCTCTCGGGGGCAGGGACGGCGAAGGAGCGGCGCGTCCCGCCGGGGCTGAGCGCGGAGCCGTCGGGGGCAGCGCAACGCGGGGCAGGAGCGCTCCGAGCCAGCCCTCGCAGGGTCCCAGGGGCGCTCCAGAGTAGGCAGACACCGGCGGGGGCTGAGCGTTTGGCGGACCCAGCCCGTCCCAGCAGTAGCCAGGAACATCTCTCTGCGCTGCAGCTGCCCGAAGGCGTACCTCGAATCTGCGGACAGCGTCGGGCTGGGGGCAACGAGAGGCAGAGCCCTGAAGGGCGCAGGGGCCCCACAGCTCCGCAGCGAAGCCTGCGCTCCCTCCAGTGCCAGCCGGCCGCCCCGTCCTCCAAGCGCTCCAGGGCCGGTGCTCGTCTCTTGCCGGGCTACCCACAGTCGGTACGGGCAGGAGCAGCCTCTGAACCACGGGCTGACTTTGGGGCTTGCTAATTAAACGGAGACGTTCGTCAGCTGCTGCTTCCGCCTGCGGGCATCACGCAGCAGAAAGCAAAGCTGAGGAAAGCGCTGCCAGGGATACGTGCGCTGCAGGTGATGCCAATGGGTCTGTGCTCTCCTTTGCTGTTGGGCACGAGTTACTGCCCGTCAATCAGACCAGTCCTCGGTCACCAGCAGCCAGCACGCACCTTGGACCTCAGAGAGGCTCGGATCTCACCTGACTAAGGTAGTTTTATTTGCAGACGGGGAAGACAAATTAAAATGAAAGAATTTGCTACATTAGGGATGCCAGAGCTAGGCAGGATGCCAAGTTTCTGACTTTCACGGTACTTAGCGGTAGCTTGCTCTTTGCTAAGACCGAGGCTTGGCTTCCCGTAGTGCCTGAGTGCTCAGCCAGGTAGTGAATTGGGCCCATTACAACAATTCACACATTTAGCGACAACTCGTTAAAAAACCAATCACTTCAGTCGCAGGGCAAGTGGCCGTAGTGCGGTGGTAGGTGGCAGCGTGAGAGAGAAAATGAGTCGGTGTGCAGGAGCCACTGAAATTCAAAGACAATTAATGGGGGAAGGATTTCTGGGAAAGAATTAAGCAAATGACATCTAGATGTGTAGAAGGAGAGGCCGAAGGAATTTGTGGGAAATTTTTGTTTGTTTTTAATTCATAAAAGTGCTATTATTTTTATTTTATTCGTTTTTAACTAATTGATGTCCTTCCTTCGTGATTCCAAAAAGGTCACAATTTGCACCTCACAGTATGTTGACAGACTTCGTGCTCTTTTCCATTTTCTTCTCTGAAGCAGTTGTATTGAATTGAAAGGGTCTATTCATGTCTCTTCTGCTCTCTGTCTCCCACTCTGATCTTCAGCCCCAGAGGGGCTGTGGCGCGGCTCTGCGCTGCCCCCTCCCCAGGGGCACAGCTCAAGCACATGAGGGTGCTGGAGGAAGTGCTCTGTGAGCTGGTCGGAGCTCTTGGTGCCCACAATGGCTCTGCCACTGCAGGTGCTTCCAGCACTGCTGCAGGCAAGCTGCCTCTCTGCTGTATTTGTCTGGGATGTCATTTACATGCCACTCTGCAATTGCCTTTCCTAGATGGTATTTCTGGGCAACAATTGCAGAGCAGGTATGTCCACTTAATGCCTTACTGCATTCAGGCATCTAGCCAGAGTTGGTGATCTGGAGTACCTCTCACTGACTTAAAGCACCCTAGGAAACACTGTAGGAAGCAGCTCCTGGTATAGAAGTTGTGTTCCCTCCTCAAGATCCATCTTCCTTTCCTTGCAGCAGAATATCCTATACCATATCTTCTCATCTGGTTTCTTTCTCTTAGCTTAATCCACAGTGTTCCAAGTATGCACTAGCACCTTGGGTCAAGCAAGACAAGTGTTCAAATTTCTGTGGCAGTTGGAAAGTAGAATTATTCCTGCAAGTATTTACTTGGCTCATTCACAAAAATAAATTTGGGTACCAACAAGACAAATAATTGCAGCTGTATCTGGACTGAATGATGGTAGAATTTTTTTTAAAAATAGTATTTTTAAAAGGACATTAAAAAGATGTTACATCTCTATTTTTTTGAGAATGAGAGAGGCAGGGGGAGAGATGTCATTTCCCCTCATCGTCTTTTCAGGTATTCAGAATAATTTCCATCTTGGAAGATTTCTTTATTTCTGCTGGAATCTTTAATAAAACATTCCCTGGGTTTGCTCCAAAGCTTCAGCTGTGCTGGTTAGATCCCAACCAAAGACTGGTTAAAAAAGCACTCAGTGCTGAAAGGGAAGTATTTCTTCCTCCTACCATACCCAGACTTGAAATTCTGTTGATTCTCATCAAGGCTTCTAATTGGAGCTGGAATACTCATGGGGAAGTGTTAATTATTTAGTATTAAAGAGGCCTATGGAAATCTGCATGTTTTTGTGGTATAGGTGTAGGTTTGAGATGAAGAGCTTTAATGTCATTGGATGGTAGTGGTGTGTTCTGTGAACCTGACTGATTACAACTACCTGCTTACTATTGAGTTTTTTTGTTGTTTCTCTTTTTTTTAATTTCCTCTCCCATTTCTTCAAACAACTCACTGTGTGAGTTGTTCTTTGTTTTAATGGAACAGTAAGAATAATGTAAGCTTAAAAGAAGTGCTGTACTTAATTCTTGCAGAGAAAATGTTATTGGGCTGAGCTCCTGTCTGCTACTGCTAACTTTGAGTGCTACTCAAAGCATCCTCAGTGCCAGGACAGTTGGCACCTTGTTAAAAGCCTTTGCAGAGAAGCCAAAACTCACAGGGGCCAGAGCCTCTTCTTGAGTAAATTGGAATAGTTTTTAATGACTCAGGGAAATGTAAGTGATCTATGAGAGCTGAGAACTTGGCCCTAATACATCTAGAAAGCCAGTATCTCTCACTCCTAGACATGTTCCTCCAGGTCAGAAGTAAGGCAAGCTGTCCAACAGAGACAGTGCACATCTGAACTGCTTTGCTTGGTATTCTGAACTGTTGTGGTAAGGAGAGAAAGGAGCTTGGTTTGTCTCACCAACACAGCAGTAGCCTTTCCAGCTGGGCTGTAACGAGTCTAGAACCAAGCACTGACTCAGCTATTGCTGAGTTTCTGGTGTACACTGCTCTCTCCCTGAGTTGATGGATAAGATCAGCAGTGTCTCAGAAGTGATTCATCACCTGGGGCCAAAGCAAGACATTACATAGTGTGTGTTGTGTGGGCCATGCATGGAACGCATGAGGTGTATTCCTCCATCCTCCATTCCTGCTGACGTGTGTGAGCTTCTTTGCTATACGTGGAAAGAACACTCCTTGTTTTGTCATAGAAAAGAACTGATACTCAAAGACTCCCGTTTCCTACAGATTTTAGATATATCCAAAAGTGATGGATAAAAACTTTCATCATAAACCAGCAAGGAAAAGGGAGTTTTGCCTGTTATTTCAAACCTAAGTAGGCAAACAATAATAGCTGGCATTAGGTGAGGGAAAGAGATGTGCACAATGGTTTCAAGATAGTATACTAACATGCCAGGCCTGTTACTCTTGTGCAGGTACTCTGCTGTTTATTCTATTGCAGATGATTATATGAAAAACCCTCTAATTTAAGTAGCATTGTGCTTCGTATCAAGCCTTATAAAGTAGCACCAGAAAAAGCTGAGGTTATTCTGAATTGAGTTAAATTTCCTTAAAATATACTAGAAAATCAAGTTTAAGACTCTGCTTCATGCTGGCAAAATTCTGCTTAATTAAGGAATTTTAATCTTTCTCTTATTTGGGTTTTAGAATTAATGTCTACATGATGGAGGTTGGAAAATACTCATTGAAAAAGCAGTATTTTAGATTTATGTTGACAGAACATCAACTTTTAATATATAAATTTCCATCAGCTGAGTGAGAGAAAATAAACAAGGGAAGAGTGCTTGTTTTGGGGCCAGGGTTTATTTGAAAATGAAGTAATTTAAGGGTTTTTTTACTTTCAAAATATTGCTTGATCTAGGAATAATTTGAAAATCCACAGAAACAGGACGTTAGAAATCAAAAGAATAAATGAGTTCAAGAGAAAAGCTTTAAGCATCTAAATAATTTAAAACTCTTGGGTTCTGCTCTGAAAAGTATGGTGTCCTGGTATGCTTGAAAAGCTTTCTTGTTCAGCATATACTGCATGTAGAGTCAGGTTGTGGGCTTGTAATGATGTCCACACCTAGGAGCCATGGTCACCCACCAGCATTCCACTCAGCCATGTGCTGCAGACAGAGAACAAAAAATATGTTTTCTGGCCTCAAAACACCTACATACATAATACAGTCCATATGTGACTATTTTTCAAAAGCTATTTAGAAAAGCTTATTTTATTAGGATGAAGTTTGCTGAACAAATATAAACTTTCATGCCAAATGAAGAAATATCATTTGTCAAGCTAAACTTTTTAAACTCTTTTTCACAATTTTTGGATGCATCTTATGTATTTGATGACTATAAAAGAATTTGCCAAGAAAATGAAAGTCATAAAATTCCTCTGCCCTCGTGCATTTGCTTTTCTTTTTCTTTTGTCTCCTGAAGCTGTAGGAGGTGTTTGCTGACATGCTTTGCTTTCAGGGCACTTCTGGAGCAACATGATACAAGAAGTGACTCAGCTAAGCAAACTGAGTTTGTATGAACATCAGAAGCCCTTACAGAATGAAGTTGTAACTGGGAATTATGAAAAGAGGCATCTAGGGAGCCTCTATTGTGTTATTTACACACCTCTCAATGTGTTATTTACATGCATATTTCACTATATGACAGCTATGAAATATGATTTCCAGTTATGCTGCAACACTGAAAAACTCCCGTCCCAAACCTTGCTGAGTCCCAGCATCTTAGATTTCATACACTTTTAAGACATGAACAGATATCTCATGCACGGTTCTGGCAAAATAGTACCTTTTACTTTTTTCTTGCTGTGATGAAAGGCAGCTTGTTGTGTGAGCACCTGTGTTTCAGGGTGTTACCTGTGGGGGGTTCTGTGCAACACCCGTGGAGCACACAGGTCAGCCTGGCAGGTAACGCACGTACTGGGGAATCAGGAGATCTGTCTAGACTTTTGTTCTGACTCTGCCACTTACGTCTGTAGTGAAACAAAAAAAGAGAAAGAGAGGCAGGAAAGCTATTTTATTATGTAAGGAGATTTGCAAGGCATTTATTTTGGTTTGTGTTGTTGTGGGTTGATTTGGTTTTGACTTTTTATTCCATTGCCCTCCTTTCAAAATTGAAATCTTATCTATTCTTTTTGCTTTTCCTGGCAATAGCCATGTAAAAACAGAATACCAGATAAAAAAATGTAGCTTTGCAGGAATGAGAGAGCTGAAGCTTTTTTGTTTTGTTTTGTTTTTTTGGTTTTTTGGGTTTTTTTGTCTGAGACAATAACTTAGAATTTCTGAATTTTATACTTGAAACCCAGTGTCACAAAAATTGGCTGTCATAGTACAGGAAGGAAAGAACTCTGGTAAATAGTTATACTTCTGCAGCATCAGTTGCTCCACTTCTCAGAGAGAATACTAATGGAGGTGGGAAGAAACAAAACTCTTCCTCACTGCCATTTTTATTTAGATGGTCTCTGTCAAGAAGAGGTATGAGAGAGATGAGTTCACACCTTCCCCCCACCTCCCCCCTTCCGTCCTTTACTTTGTTTCAATCACACCACTGTTCTCTTGACTCCATTTCCCCATCTATAAAACTGCAGTAGGGAACAGAGTTTTCAAATTAATAATTTTGGCCTAAATCCTTAAGGCTGATTGGGAACCAAACTTCTTGTGAAATAAGCAATTTATAAGAGGAGTTGAGAGTTCAACTTAATCTGGAAAGATAAAACATAACCTTTTTTAACTTTCACATACTTTGTTGTCTGTGTGCTTGAATACATCCATTCTGAGATTTCTAAGTGTTTTTAATAGGGAAGAAGGCCTCTTAACTTCTGTAATTCTCCCCAATAAAAAAACCAAAAAGGATATTTCCAGTGAATAAGCCAAGTTTTCACTGTCATGGACAAAAAAAAAAAAAAGTTTAAAGGCAGACAAAGAATTGTTTAACCAGTTGTCTTTTCCTAAAAGGACTGCTGGTTGGCTTATATAATATTTTTACTATATACATAAATGCAAACTGATAGTTAAGTGCTTTGATAAGAAAGGTGGATTTGTGCACATACTTCATTTTTTTGCTGAACTTACATTCGGACCTGAATCCTGCAGGGGCTTGCCAGACGCTTGACTTTGTTTTCAGTAGAACTATTCAGAGTGTATTATGTGAAGCACACACAACAATTCAAGAGACTTGAGTCAGGTGAGTCTTGCTAAAAGACCCAGAAATAATTTATATATACCTCTTTCCCCTGTTAAAAGACTTTCTAGTTAGTGTGCATATTTAAATGCTAAACTTTATGGACTTCAGAATTAGAAATATAATAATAAAATACAAAAATAGTCTATTTTTTTTTTAAAATCTGCATGATTACCAAAAATTTACTCTTTCAAAAACTGCCAAAAAAAATCACTTCTGGGAAACTACACACATGAGCTTAGGGCCAAATCTCTTTTCTCGATACTTCCAACAACTGCTCTGTTTTGCTTCTTCTGTTTCCTTGTCAGAAGGATCCTGTTTAGCTTGTCTGGCTAAGAGCAGTTGGGTATTTATTCATTGATCTCTCCTTTCTTGCATTTCTTGAATTCTAATTACAGGTTTTTTATTACTTTATTCTCCAAGCATAGCTACCACAAACATCACTCTTCCATTTCTGTAGAGCTGTTCAGAACCATGGAAGAGCTGTCATTTTACATTCTGGGACTAACCACACTGCCCAGCAGTTCTCCACTAGCTGCTTTCATTGGCAGTTTGATTGAATGATTTTTTTTCCCCCCTCACAAATAACATGTGATCCAAAGTGCCTGAAAAAGTGTTAAGTCACTTGATGTTAGGAGAGATTCTGTAAATAGGACTGGGAGCAGTCCTCTAGGTGTTTGTAATTAATCAGGCTCCAAACACTTGGAGCTTTTGGATACACTTGTAAAAAGTCTAAAAATGTAAACAGTTTTCTTTCCCCTCCCCAGGAAGTCTTAATGCACTAAAGACGTAAGTGAAGAAGTTAAATTGCCAGTGATCAAATCAATTACACTTCAGACTGTGGCAGGGCTTTTTGGTTCCCAACCAGATGGACTAGACTTCTTGTGAAAGAGGTATTATTATTTCTTGTCATTGTTTCAAAATGAACATAGGAATTCATAGTAAAAAAAAGACTTTTTTTTTTTTTTAAATATACTAGAACTGTTAGAGGAAAGACTCCTTGGGAGCTGATGTCACTAAAAGTTATCAGACACACAAAAAATTCATCCTAGCCATTTCTTATTCTTCTGATCTGACAAAAGAGAGAGCAAAAAAGAACAGGATATTCTCCTCGGCTGCAAGTCAAAGTAGAACCCCCGTTATTTAATACAGTAAATTCTTGGATTCAGAGTTTATGGGTTCTTTGGCTGTCCCTTTCTTATAAGCTGAAGTATTTACATTAAGAAAGCTATGATGTAAAAACATACAAGAAACAAAGTACAGTCTTTTTTATCTTGATGTAATTAGTAATTGAGATAAATCCAGACGAGGGCACAGGCTATCTGGAGGCAGAAAGCATTTTTTTATCCTGTAGAGATAGGACAGGTTGTTTAGAAAGCCTCTATGCATTAGGAGGGGAAGTGACTGCTGTAATCAGGTGTAACAAAACCACCTCCCCAGGTGAAAAAAACCCACCATATCAAATGTAATTAGTTTGTTTCTGATTTAGAGAAGTACTTTGTAAAATCAGGTACTTTTATGGTTTAGTTTTTTCAATCCCAGGTGAAAAAACCCCATCATAACCAAATGTGATTTGTTTGTTCCTAATTTAGAGAAGTACTTTGTAAAACCAGGTACTTTTATGGTTTAGTCTTTTCAATCAAATTATTTGTTTGATCTGGACTCCAGATCCCTCTTGCTTTGAGTACACTGCCACCAGCTTATGTAAAAGCTTTGAAATCCCCTTCAGTACTTGGAGGTGCGTATTTTAATAGGGCAAATTCCACCTGAAATCACCTTGAAGAGAATTATTCATGCTGGTGTGGATAAAAAGATTGTGCCTTAACTTCAGTGCTGAAAATGCTTATAATATGACACATCTTGCTATGAGGAGATGTCATGGTAGCAGCACCAACAGAGTCCTGTGGGCTCACTGAAGCTCTCGGTCAGCAAATCCCATACATTACAATGATTGCAAGATTAAATTTGTCACTGGAATGCTAGTAGTGAGTAAGGAAGTGGAGTTTTTAAATGCTTCCTTTTCAACAGATGCAAAACGATCCAAAGATATTTTTAAAATTACTAGAACAAAGAATGCACAGTCCAGCACATGAACTCTTGCTAGTTTCCAAGTCTTGCTAAATGTAACATTCTTCCAAGAATTTGGGTAGCAGCTAAACACATCTATCTAACTTTCCTGAAAAAAACCCCAATACATTAAAAAGTGAGTGAAAGGAGGCTGGTGGTGTTTCAGGAATCAGAAAAGAAAAGGTGATGATGTCTGTCTGCTCACTGGAGGTGTTCAAACCAGCACCTCCAGAGGTGCAGCCTCTTAGCCATGAAGCTGCAGCCTGTTTGTGAGACCTGCACCTCCCCTGCTGAAGCTGTTCAACAATTCTGAAAACAATTAAACCAAGACAAGGAGCCAAAATTAGCCATCTACTCAGGAGGATGGGTGTGGGTGGTTGGCTTGGTTTTGCCATCTCTCAGACTACTCTTGTATTTTTATCAGATGCCTGCCTAGCCACCCAAACACTCCTTGAGGACTAGCTAGAGCTCAGTTACCCTGTCCTTCCTTGTGTTCAGCCTGTCATATGAACCACTAAGTGACAAATTTGTGTTCATTCTTGATTGCCTTCTCTGGTGTCATTAAAGCTTTGATTCTTTTGCCATAACTCTTACAGACATTTTTTTTTGTTTTTTAATTAAACTGTCTGTGTCTGCTGTGGTATTTTGTGCAATGCCTGGTCCTGTAGACCTGTGTGAGATGAGCAGTTGCCAGGCTTGCTCCCTCAGGGAATATAGGGGAAGAATTGCCAAGTTTGTGGATTCAGTCTGGCTTTAGGACTGAGATAGATGTAGAGCTGTACAGGTTCAGAGTGTCAAACAGTCCTAGGCATGTATAGAAGTAGGAGTTCAGGCACCTGAGGTACATGATTACAGAAAAACAGCTGTATGTAGCCATTAGCTGCCTGAGGAATCAGGAGAGGCAAGGTTTGAGGAGCAAGTGCTTGGGCTTTGGTATTTGCATTGGTCCAACTGTGGGTACTTAGGCCTTTACTGCAGTCAGCACTTAACTTCTTTGCAACTGTTCACCCATCTTTTAATTGGAAATTATTCCCACTTTGTAAACCTCCAGATCAAGAACCTCTAGATGCACAACAAAATAGACAGAAAGTGTTTTTTACAAGCAGCTGATATTTTAGGATAGGTTT